>JAOYFF010000039.1:2087042-2104228 GCA_025773925.1 Cryptomyrus ogoouensis | reverse complement strand
GGGGTGGGTGGGAGGAGGGGGGGGGGGGGGGGAGGAGGTGGTGGGGGGGGGGAGGAGGGGAGGGAGGAGGGGAATCAGAGGAAATACCTCTGGTTGCATTCTGTGACATTACAGTTATCTGCACTATTTATATTTCACTACTTACACACAAGCTAACTAGCTGACAGCCAGATACTGTACTACTGAAAAAAATTCTGCTGCTCTGGGAGATTGGGGGGGGCATTAAAATCTCATCTAGGACATCAGAACACCCAAGTCTGGCCCTGCATAAACAAATAAAAACATCCCCTTCTCTTTTAATAGAATTTGTCTTAACCTAACATTCTTTGTTTTTTAATCCAAAACATCCGTTTCTCAAATTCTCCTTATTTACCAGAGTTACCAGAGTCTTTTGATGCTGGCAAAGCCATGTAATTATATAGACACATCATGGTACAGCACATCAATTGTACTTCTTCAGCATGGGTGGATAAATAACTATTCACCAAACCCTGCGGTCTTTATCCACAATTATTAAATTGAACCTTAAATTGAACCAGATATTTGGGGAGTTATTTAATTGAATTACTCATATCAGAATCGTCACAAAATTAGTCAGTACTTTTCACAGCACTAAGTTCACGCTACAACATACAGTGATAGCAGAAAGTCTTAGGACACTTGCTTACTGAATTCTTGATTTCATAACTAAAGTCAATTGGCACGCACTGTTTAACATATCTGCACGTGTTCCGCACAGACATTTCCTTTTGTATTGTCAGTTTTTTTGACTGACTCATTCAGTTCTGTTCTTGCCATTTTGCTATTAATTGTTATTGTAGTCATTGGCTCCCAAAGGGACACTAAACACAAATGTTTGGTGCTTTATGTTATTGCAAAGGTGTTACTAATTAAAATGCACACAATGAGACTGCATCTCAATGAATTAACTCAGAACAGCACTTTTACAACTATAATTTTGGTTTCAATTTATTACTATTTGAAATTAATGTTTTACTTAAAACTACTGGTTTTAATGTGATATATAAACAAATGAATGTGTCTGTGTGACATGTAAACAAATGAATAAAGATTTTTGTTAATAAAACCTATACATTTGCAATATTTTTCTGAAATAAGCAAGCACTTTGTCAGCACTGTATTCTTTATTTTTTGACAGCCTTCGTTTTCAGCAGTCTGCCTCAATTCACTTGGTGTTTATGGGCAACACAATGTTCATATTACAACTTCAACTCGTCAGCCTGTGATAAACTGTCTACGATTACCAGCCATCAAAAATGCATTTTCATTGAGACGGTTCTAGTTTCACAATCAGATAATTGTGCCACTGATATAAGATGTACTGTATCATATTTAAAAAGTTAGTGATAATATAGTTTGCAAATTAGATTTCATTAGATAGGATTTCGGCACATATGGATAATACATGGCCTCAACACTGATACAAGGGTATTTTATTATATATTGCAATCTTCTTTTTTTAAAAAAAATATAAATGATTAAAAAAAAAAACATTCATTTTGCCCCTGAATAAACCAAGAGCACCCCCCTCCATATCTCCAGCACTGAAAATATTGAGAAGGTAACAGTGTATTTTCCCTAAATTTCATTAATAGGTTTCAAAACATCACCAGTAGTAATTTATGCAAATGTAAAAGCTGCAACCTCTGAAATGCTCAATGCAATGTCACATTAAGCCCCACCCCTGCATACTCAAAAGCATCTCAATGAATTCCAATACAGCCACTCATTTGAAAGTGAATTAGCATGCTGTGATTGTAATGTAATGCAACATTCAAAGACTACCCATATTATCGTGCATTGTTCTATCATAGAGGAATTACATTTTACACATTATCACGGGAAAGGACTATATAGAAACAATGTGTTGACACTGAACATTGAACATGGAGAGGATATTAAAGTCAGATACTGAGGTCTTGCAGAGCAGATTGCAATGTTAAACTCCCTCTTTCAGTTATTCTTATTTGGTTGCTCTTTAGTTCAGAGATGACGGCGCACGATTCAGAATGAGCTTAAGTCCATCTTAAAATCATCCCAAAATATCTTGCATTCAGAGCTGTCACACAATTACATCTAACGATCAGGAATGGTAAAATTAACAGAGAAGAAGAAGAAGAAAAAGAGATATTCCATTTATCCAAGCATCAACAGCTAGTGTTTTAACACTTAGCGCAGAGAAAGTAGATGGACGAATCCTGTACCCTACAAAGGAAGACACAGCAGCATGTGTGCACATGTACAAGAGGGCTGGGGGTGTGATACTGTCAGATGTAATAGCAGCAAGCCACAGCAGTGGCCGTCAGAGTAGAAGAAAACTTCTAGCAGTCTGCTAGTGATAAACTAGTAACTTAAAGTACTTCAGTACTTTGTCTTCTTGCTGATGCTGAGCCACAGGTTGTTCTCCCTGTACCATAAATCCACCACTAGCTTCCTGTATTCTCATCTCTATTGTTGATGCACCCAGTACTGGTAGAATTATCAAAGAACCTCTGTACATGGAAATAACTGGTGTTGTTGTAAATATCCAACTTGTAGGGGATACACAGGAAAGGAGAATGGACGGTTAACTGAGGTGCTTTACAGCACCTCTATTTCCTCTCGCAGATGGTGGACGGTCACAGGTGCTCCTTGGCACACCAACTGTGGACCATGTAGATCAGAGCACGTTCTACACCTGTGTGTACCTGGGAGGCAAACTACAGGAGATGCAAGTAGTCTGTGACCAGGTGTCAAAGCTGCTATAGTACCAGCCTCTCAAATGTCTTCACAATGTGTAATAAGATATCAACTGCTCTGAAGTTCCTCTTCTTCAGCACCGAGACCACAGGATGTTTTCCAGAGCCAAAGCACTTTCTGTATGGTCAGGAAGAGGAAGGACAGGTACTGAAGGTCAGATATGGCGCTCTTCCACTGCCACCAAGAACCGAGCCATACCTCAGCCGTACTGTGAACTGACAGTTTTCCATTGTAAATTACAAGATCCGTAACTGAGCTGTAGCTGTACTGATATGGTCCTGCCTACTAGCAGGGCTGAAAGTGTGACCAAACCAAGGTAGCTGCATCACCACCATTTGACTGGTCGATATACATGAATAACGGGAATCTGCATCAATTATCTGAAGGCAAAAAGGGCATATTCTATATATTATTCGTTATATCTCAATTTATTGATGCATTGCCAATAACTCGGAACTTCAACCTCCTATTTAAAAAAGTACTATAGAACAGCTGAAGAGAATGGATTTGTAATGCAAATTTAGGCAAGCGAATGTTAATTCTGCTAGCATTTGATGCTAACATAAGATGGCGATTCTCACAAATGTGCTAGCAGAAATTAGCACGTAATAAATCACGATGTACACCATGTGAACAATAAATAAGTCTCTTCAATTTTATGGCACTGCCGCTCTCCAAACCCAGCAACGCCTGTATCAAGCCGACCCTTTTGCAGTGGAAAACTGAAGCAGGTTGGAACCGTGCTGTAACTCTCATTGTGATACGGCTCCAGTACGACTCTGTTCCTGTATTCCAGTGGAAAAGCGCCAATAGACTGGGAATGTGGTGTGTGGGGCCCAAAACCCTGTCAGAATCACACTGAGGTAGGTGGTGCTGTGATGGGACTGGACTGGGAAATAAACCGCTTCTTCAGTTTCATCTGCATCCACCTGAATTCCTCGTTGTCTCCAGACCTGAAGGCAATGTTTTTCTTGTTCAGTAGTCTCTTCAAATCCATCACTTTTTATGGTGAATAAATCCTACTGTGGGAACTGTGTTATCCAGACAGAAGTGGATTTAGTCTGTGATACACTGCAGCCATAGTATACAGTTCTGGTGGCGACTGGCAACTGCTGAATTATAGGTTTATATGTGGGATGCGGAGAGGCCTAGGGGTGACGGGACAACAGACTTAAAAGTCTCCTTAACAACTCCTGTTTCCCCTTGTAGTACAGTGCACCTGCGCTGCAGCACAAGACAACAAAGGAGATTGGTCCAGCAGGTTTTGTTGCATGCAAGTGAATGGCAGGATTTCCTCACAGGTCATGTGGTCCATGGTTGAATACTCCATACTGATAGCCAGAAAAATCATAAAAACATTCCTGTTCTACGTCACAGTAACAGAACCAGAGTATTTAACTACGTTACTGAATAAAGCTTAGTAAAAATGAAAACAACAAAGACACGGCAGCTGCTCAGGACGGCGTTGGAAGTGTTAGTCAAATTCAGCGCTGTAACCAGCTATCCGTTTGTAAAACTTAACGCGCCACCCGCTCTCTGCTACTCATCACATCCTCCATCTGTTTCAGTTCCGCATCACTGAACTTCGAGCAGAAACTAGAATGAACTGTGCACCGCACAGAAAAAAATCAGTCTGCCCTGCCCCCCACAACCAGTACTTCTCAAGGATGATAAAGATGGTGAAGAAGATCACATCTGACTCCTCACACCCTGGGCACATCCTCTTTAAATGTCTTCCCCAAAACAGAGGCAGAAGGAGCCTTAAAAAACAACGACTTCTCATCACCTATCCAGATTCTGTCCCCAGGCCCCAACCCCCTGAATACGGGGCTTTGACATATCCCTGCTCTTTAGCCACTTTATGGGACTTTATTCCATAACTGACAAGTACATCATACGCAGTACATGCTATACATTTATACTAGAACTTTAATGGTGCCTCTGTAACTACGTAGCAAGAAATAAGAAAGAGTGAGCGATGAAATTTAGTATGGACCAAAGTGTACTCCAGTAACAATTCTCAAGTATTTTCATGCTCTTCCACCCAAAACAATTCCCAACACACTACTAAATAATCAAGAATTAGCACTGACTCACCATCTATTTATAGATTCAACCACAGCAATGACAATAAATGTAATATACGGCAACACTGAACGCCTTACAGTAAGGTGCACTTTTAACACTACATACAAAGGATGTCAGAAGGATAGAAAAGTTGACACACGAATGAAGGTTAATGATGCGGATGTCAAACTGAAGAGTTAGGGCTGTCACTGCTAACAGTCAGCAGACTGGAATATAATGCAGACTGCAGGACAGAAACTTTGGGATTTTTTTTTTTTTAAACTCTTAGGCTGGGTTGCACCAACATGAATTAACAAATTAATCTTTTAGACTTAATTTAGGGTTAGTAAATCTAGGTTTAAACTGGCTTATAATTAATCAGAGACATGTTGCTCATCTTAATTTTATCCCGGGATTAGTTAAACCAGTTTAAACTATGAATAAAATAGGATTAATTTAGGTTCAGTATCCTCCATGATGGAGTCAGACAAAATGTAAACAAATTCACAACATACCCTAGGTTAAATAAATATACCCTTAAATAACGTTAATGCAAATGTCTCATGAACTTTTAAAAAATAACAGCTGCTATTTTTTACCACACTTTTGTTCTGAATTATGCCGATTTACTTTTCACACACCTCTTGGACATTAATTGAGCAGGAGTCTGTTCAATTATGAAAAAGTTCCCCATTCTCACCACTTGGGTTAGTAATCAAAATAAGCGTCTGGGATACAAAAGAAGTTCATAGGTTAAACTTCACACAAAATTTCAAATGAAACTACACCTCCCCGTCAAAACGATAGAGGATAAAAAAGCTATTTGATAGTTATTGGGGGAATCGACTGCGATCAAAACAGAACACAGCCTATTATTTATATTTTACTTATGCGACCCGCAACATGTTCATGATTCTTATTAAAGCAGATCTTTCGTTTTCCACAGAACAAAAAACAATGTAACATTATTCCGTAAATAAGCGCTGGCAAGTCTCACCACTGGCACCGGTGATGTTAGACAAAAGTATATTGGTTAGCGATCTAGGTTTCCGATGCAGAAATATGGAGATGCAAGAAAAAATATATTAATTGATACATTAAATGTAACTGGGGTAAAAGTAAATTTTTGCTCCGCTACAGCTCTTTTTCTGGACTTCGGTGTGACTTCCATCTTGGCACCGGTGCTTGTGGTCAACCAATCAGCAAGCTACGGCGGTGTAAAGGAGCCCATTTCTGCAAACTGTGGTTTTGTAAACTCCAAAAAGATCCCCATCAACCATCTGAAAACTCCCTGTAGCATGAAACACAAAGCTACTAGGAGCTGGAGAAGTGGAGGTACAGCAGAGTTCCTCTCACTTCCATGCGTGATAGCTGGTCCAACCTTCCCACTGAGGTTTACGACACACTCTATTGTAAATCTATACCGCTGGGAAAACTCACTATTGCATTAAAAAATTCAGTTGGGATTAATCTGTCTTGAATTTTCCTACATGGGACTCTTTCCTCCAATCCCATCCAACTTAGAAATGTAGCCACGCTGTTAATAAAATGGAAACAGACCCAACATAAACCTGCTCAATGGGCGGTATAAATATGACGGCTGATCCTGCTTTTTATAATAGGTTTAAATTCACTGGTGCAACAGACTTGAATTTAAGCTAAATTTAAGTGGAAGTTAAACTGAAATTACCAAAGGTTTAGATTTAACCAGGATAACTAAATTTAAACTAGATTCAAAGTTTGGTGCAACAGGGTGATAGATAAATCTTGATTTAATCCAGTTTAATAGTTAAACCATGTTGGTGCAAGCCAGCCATATAGTCAATCAATCGTTCTCAATTCACATAAAGGGGGCAGCGTGAGGCTCCATATTTTTTCTTAATATAGTATCAACAGAAAAGCTGGGGAGAGGATGCCTTAAATGACAAGATACTACTTTTAAATGGCAAGTATCTGAGTGGTAGGTTTTATAGCTTCTGGGGAAAGACTAATCGATAAACAATTCGACTACATAAGACAGGAAATTTAGCTTGACACCATAAACATATCCGCTAAAAAATTCACGAGAAATAAACTGTGTAAATAACAACATGCAATCAGATTGAAGACACCACAAAAGCAGCAAAAATACAGAAAAGCTTTGCGAAGAGCACAAAGACCTGACGCGGAATAAAGTGTAAGCCGAACTGAAAAGATTTCTCATTTGGTTCATCCATCCATCCATCGAAGTGTTTGTCCTGGTTAGGTACACATGGCTGAGGTACACTTTATAAATCAAAGATCAAATCAAATCAAAGATATTTTTATTGTCAATTCACATTTTATGTGCAAGACATACATGGGAACCAAAATGCCATTTCTCGCTCACTGGTGTGCGTACCGTCCAATTACAAACATTATAGACATTCTATACAAAAAGACAGATAAGACACAGGACAAACTGACAAGACCAGAGACATATCGACAAAGTGCAGATGGTAACAATATATATAAGTCAGTTGTGCAAATGATAACAGTTTAAAAGGCGGTTGTGCAAATGGTAATAATATTAAGGTAGTTGTGCAAATGGTAAACATAGATAGGATAGAAGTCCATCACCTAGCACATACATGCACACACTAATCCAGTTACTTAGTTTACGACATGACAAATAAAATACTATCCTACAAAGGATGATAAGGGAGACAGACAGACATTGGAGGAGTGACATTGTTAGCTTCCCAATATATTCCATAACAAATAACCTTTCTCCAATGGGACTGGCACAAAAGTGTTCAACAGAGTGCAGGGCACAGAAGAAAGTTCTAGTTTACGTTTTTTTTTTTTTAGTTTTTTTAATGTTAAGACATACTGTAAGTCAGTGTTCAAAAAATGTATTTTCCACTTTTGAAAAATACCTCGCATTTTTTTTGCTGTAGAAAGAATTCATTCATGACTCATTACCTATTATAGCCTTATACAGCAGTCCATCAGATGTAGTCAGATCTATAAGCAAGCATAGCAAACTGCAGTATTTCCCTTTCTCAGAAGTACTCTGCTCTGACATTTTTATATGGAACGTAACGACTTTCCTTAAACATTCATTGAAAGCCATGGCAAACATTTAGCAAAATAGAATAGGCTTATTAGCTATTTTAAAAAAAACAAAAAAAAAAAACTAACCATCCAGGCATACATAATAACGTAGAGAGAGAAGTTGCTTTTCTACAAAAAGACAAATTTAAGTCCAATAACGAAAAAACTATCGTTAAAACAAAAACATAAAAATGGGACGATTGAAAAGTGGTGCCTGCCATTGAGCTGATAGATTATACACTCGGATTTCAGTCACGTCTCAAATCCAAAAGACCAGTTCAAATCCCTAGACAACTTGCCCATATGTTACAATGATTTGATGATTAAGGTTGATTGAAGTAATACAGCAATAATAATAAAAAAAAACAATCTAGCTAAGCCTGTATGAAAATGTGCCCTGTTTGCCGTATTGTTTTATGACTTCGGCTACTAGGCAAAGACCCATTTCTCAGAAACGCCACGCACTTGACCGATTGAAAGAAAAATGACAATTTTAACATAAGAAAATGAGATTAATGAGTATCTATTGCTGGCCATGATCACAGCTAACGAGACATTTACAGCTTGTATGAATTTCAAGCATCTGACAGCCCCTGTAGTCACGAAAGTAACTGCAACGCAAGTGCCGCAAAACCAGGCGCCATCCAACAGCCAGCAACGCTGAAGTGACGAATAAAATAATGGATCAGGAAGATAAAGAGGCAGGACAACCTCGGTATTCAAGTTAAGAGCAAGCTAAGAAAATTTTACACAAGGCCTAATAATTTTTTGTTTTATACACAATGCATCCATCTGGTCAGGCTAAACGTATATTTTAAGATACCAAACCAACACCCACGAAGAAAAGTCAGCAGTTATTTCGAAAACCACATTACTGGTGGTTATTCATAACTGTTGCTAACTACATACCTCGCTAAGGCTGTGTACCTCCATTTTGTGCCAGTAATCTTCCGGCTGGCCGAAGCATCGTTAGGCTACCGCTTCATCTCACAGCGGCGTTTCTTGGTGCCGAGATAACAAACTTAACGATGTTTTTTTTTTGTCCCGTTGATGCGTCAAGGTGAATAAAGATGCCTGACATTAACATGGGAACCCCGCACTTTAATAAAAGCCCCCCCTACGCTCTCTCTCTATCTCTCTCTATCTCTCTCTCTCTCTCTCTCTCTCTCTCTCTCTATAGTTACACGTGAATATGGCCGCCGCAGTGTCACCGAAACCGCATGGAAACCGAGCCCAGGCTCTGACGTGGGTTCCCTGACTCGAGGATTTCCCTTATCTCACTGCGAGTAGCGGGAACAAAACTGGAAACAGTGTGACAGCCCACGCAAAAAAACAGATATACCACGCCATGTTATAAATACATAAATATGTCCTGATGATATTAACATGGAAAACTTTCGACAGTTTCCCCCAGGTATAAATTAGGCAGCGCTGTTACAAGGCTGAATCTGAAACACCCACTGTTAACTCATCAACTTATCATGCAGCTGCAACAGTTATTTTTAAAAAGAATTTCCAATTCTGGATAGTGTCACTATCGATCAGATAGTGACTTTCAAGGTTGTTATGCCGCGCCATTGCATGTACTACGTAAAGGACGAAGATACTCTTTCTTCCAATTTAGTCTGTGCAGGGTTCCAGGGGGCTGGAGCCAGGGGCACCAAAAACGGGGGGGGGTTCATTCATCCCCCCGCCTCCAGTAAATAAATCTTAATATTTAAATGACTAAGTTGTTGGAGTTTAGCTAAACTGGAATTTAAAGTTTAGGAAACCTGCAGAATACCCAGCACAGCACCAGAAGAACATGCAAACACACATAGAATGGAGAAGGGATTCAAACCCACAACCCTAGTAATCTTTTCATATTTTATAAGAAAGCAAAGTTGCATCACAACAGAACACCCAACAATGAACACCAGTTTTACAAAGTGTGCATTTACTTGTGTGTGTTCAGTATAGGGAGCTGTCAGTTTATTAAAAAAAATAATAAATGAGTGATGTACAGTCTGAACAATAAACCTAGAAACACAGACATACACACATAGGTATATATGCTACATGCAATTTAGAAATGCCAGTTAACCTAACTGGTTGTATGAAACTTTAGGCACCCTTGGTCAAATTAAACAAATTGTCTAAGTAAAACAAAGCAAAGCAACCTATCATGAAGAACTTTTAATGCAGTTACATTTTTTTCCAGAGTTTATGAGATTGAAATTAACAAATGTGGTTTGTGCAAAAGATAGGATATCTTATCGGTCAGTACGTCCTTAGTATCACCCTCATCAGCAGAAATCACAGTTTGCAAACATGACTTGAACCCAGCTAACACGCTTTCTGTTCTTGTTTAGGATTTTCCCCCCCCATTCTTCCTTGCAGAACACTTCAAGTTCATAAATATTCTTAGACCTTATTCATTGCATGTTTCGGATCTACCCACAAATTCTTAATAGCAAGTTTGGGAGCTGTGCAGACCATTTCAAAACTTTTGGGTAAGTTCTGGATTATTGTCTTGGAATATTAAGCCTCATTTCAACTTCACTTTATTCACTGACTGTAGTAGTAGTACTTTATTGATCCTGAAGGAAATTCCAAGAGAGATACAGAAGCATACAGAAATGTGACTTCAAACTCTACATGTACAATAGAAAAAGACACTAAACTATACAAAATATACAATGCAATACTGAATTGCAATGTGTGGCGTGTAACATTTAAACATAAAATAATACAGTAACAATCAAGTGGGCTGGCAGCCGAGTGGGTTGATGATCAGGGGTGATACTTATTGTATCATTTGATGGCCGCTTGGAGAAAAAACCTCAGATAGTGCTCCCCTGAGCAGATAGTGCTCCCCTGAGCAGCACAGCTGTATGCATCTTAAATGTACTTCTCTGTTTGACCAGGGTGCAATATAGAGCGTGTGAGGCAGGTGCATTTGTTTCATATTAGCACTGGGGGGGGACGGGTATATCAGGGCCAGAGGTGTAATGTTACGTCACCTTATAAGGCAATTCTATAGTCACGCTATCTATCTATCTATCTATCTATCTATCTATCTATCTATCTATCTATCTATAAATAATCCTGTTACCTGTGTTGTCCAGTGTCCTTGCTTGTTACTTTATTTTTCTTGTACTTAGTTCTTGTTTTCCCGGTTTGCTTTTTGACTCCTTATGGTCCTTTTATTTTTCCTTCCCTGTTATGTTCAGTTTTGTTAATAAACCCCTTTTTGTCTTGTATCTGCAAGTAGTCCCCCTTTTTCCCGCCTACACCATGCCCCACCGTAAAAAAGCTAGTTGCAGTTTGCACAATCAAATACGTTAATCAACATCAGACAATTACCTTCCACCTTTTCACATAGCCTTTTATTGATTAACTGTTGGCTATGATACAAGATCTTCAATGAGTTAAGTTTACATACAAAGGCGTACCGTGCTACGCTCACCGCTCTCTGTGTTGTCTCATTACTCGTGGGTGTGGAAGTGAGCGTCTGCCTGCTGGAGCGGGAGTTGAGGATAAACCATTTTAACGGAGGGTAGGGGTTCTAGAAATAAAAGCTGTAAGAAAAAAAATAATAATTATGTAATGAGATATATTAATCATATGTATTTTTGTAAACTAGCCATTATATGTGATATTATTGAGGGGCACCCCCCCCCCATCTTAACATTATCTATGCCTATGGTGTGTGGCATTGTCCAGTATAGAGCAAATCTTCTTGAGTGTTCTCTTTTGGACAGTTGTTTCCATTGCCCATAACAGAGACAGCCTTCTTAATGAGTTTACTGAGCTTAAGTTCCTTCTGGTAACATTGTTGCCCCAACACACCACAGACAGGTAGGTCTGTTGTAGCACTGACCAGCAAAGACTCCAAAGGATCAGAGTCTCCTCAGGATGTAGAAGCAGCCCAATCCACACAGTCCACTCCAACCTGTATTTATCCACCATTTCCACATCCTGTCCATCAATAGTGACTGAAGACAGGGGGCTTTTTGATCTCCTGAAATCAACCACCCTCTCTTAGGTCCTCCCAATGTTGAGTTGCACCATCCATTGAAGTCCTTCACCAGGTTTCTGTATTCCGACTCCTGACCTTCCCTGATGCAACCAATTATGGCTGCATCATCAGAAAATTTCAATTTTGGTCATTGAAATCTGCAAGCAGGATGCATTTAGTTCTCTTTTTTATCCTCTCTCTGCTTTGTAAGAGTCAGTTATCTTCACTTTCTGATTCTCAGAAAGCTGCTGACAGGAGCCCATGATTGCCAACCAAGGTTGTGTCTTGTTTTTTTTTTATCAAGAAGTGTTCATAAGATGTTATAAATCAACAAGGTGTTTCTACCCACAGAGCTGCCACTCACTGGGTTTTCACACCTTTCTGCATAAACTAAACTATTTGTGTGAAAATCCCCAGAGATCAGCAGCTTGTCAATCCACCCTATCTGCCACAACCTACTATGTTGTTCCCCATTCAGACCTCCTGACCCGTATCTGCATGATATGATGCGTTGGGCTGTTGCTGATTAGATATTTGCAGGTGCACAGGTGTTCCTAATAAAGTGTATGTTTCTCTTTCCATGTATTCAAAGTTTGCATAATACATTTAAATGAATCTATTTTTCTTTGCTGAAGTTCATGGCAGAATAGCTTTAATGAGGGTTATGGGGACTTTGTTCTCCTGTAAAATATGCATATTAAAATAGATAAATTCAGTGCTATATATATATACACACACACACACACACTCTCACACACACACATACACATGTAGGGTATACATATCCTTATGGGGACCGCTCATTCATTTCTATGGGAAAATGCTAACACTAACTATGACAACCTTAACCCCTACCAGGCCCTAACCATAACCATAAGTAACCAAGCAAAATACAGGAATTTTTGCATTTTTCATTGCAGTGACAGATTTTTATTAAATTGAGTTTTCCCTTATGGGTACCAGGAAACTGGTCCGGATAAGGAAAAAAAAAACAGGTATTCATCATGTTGTGGGGACATTGTGTCCCCATAAGGTAAGGTATAGCCACAAACACACACACCATAAACATAATTGAACTGTCATAACTGATGATCAAAGGAGTTGATCAGTGCCCTCCTCAATTCTGTGTGTCCCCTAGTGCATCCTTCAGTTCCCAAACTATTTTTCATTTTGTCAGGGGGCTTCAGAATTTCCTGTTAGTGATCATGAACTAGCCATCTGAAATAAGGAGTACTATTCTACTTTGTATTGTCCTAGGACTGTAGTCTAGGTCAAATACATACTGTGGCATATTTCGAATTTCACTAGCTTCTACACCACACATAGCTTTCTGGAGTACAAATTATTATTAGTCATGTCATGTTTGTACATGTGAAGGAAAAGTAAGTGAGCTACAAGTTTCTCAGTACCATCCATCCGTCATGCAGAGTGAGCTTGGAATCCTTGGGGAGAAAAAATATTTTTGCTGATTTTATTCACAACCTTGTTTCATTCTGTAATTATCAATGACCAACGGCCATGAGTGAAGATGGGGACTTAGACTGCCCAGTTAACTATGAGCCTCACTGGATCTAACCACAGATCTGCTTATTACACCTAAAATTGCAGCCGCTAAACCAACCGACCTGTCAATCTCAGGTTTTACCATCACTTGTAAACTGGATCCCAAGGTACTCCTTCACTATGTGTAACCCTAACCCTAACCCTAACCCTTATCTGCAAGGAGCAATTGAATCTGGACCTTCTGATTCTCTCCCCTTCTACTCCAAAGTCACATTTTGGAGGTCCTAGTTGGATGATGTCAAATGAACATGACCTGCAAATAGCACATATATGTGTCTGTGCTGAGTCCATAAGACGGCTGTGTGTGTGTGTGTGTGCTGAGTCCATAAGATGGCTGTGTGTGTATGTGTCTGTGCTGAGTCCATAAGACGGCTGTGTGTGTGTGTGTCTGTGTGCGTGTGTGTGTGCAGAATTTGCATGCCGACTTCCTCCTGGTAGCCTCACGTCTTTCCACAGACATGCAGTTAGGTGAACTGTGTCTCTGAATTGCCCACAGCCAGTGGGTGTGTGCGTACTGTAATGGACTGGCATCCTGCTTCGGTTGCTGCAGGCGTTTCTCCAAACTTTGACATTTATACTTGAAGTTCCACTTGAATTGCGCTAAAAATCCAACCAGCAGAGGCCGCTGTTAGCTGCACTCCCGGCATCAATTATATAGTAATACAGCTAGTATTTTTAGTGTGTATTTCTGCACAATTCTGCTGGCTGAGACAAAATGTAATTTGAAAATACATTTCAACTGCTTAAAACTGCATTTTGACAACATTATTTATTAGGATTATTTAGAAGTTCAGTTCCTTCTGACCTGCACAAATATACTACCGTCACCCTTATTATGCAGCTTACATGACTACACAGTTACAGGTCTAAGGATTTGATAAAGATGCTTAAGAACTCATCAAAATACAAAGACTTTATATTTTGTAGCACTATCTAGCATATCATCATCAATAACAATAACCACAACGAGATTACTATTATTATTATTATTATTATTTGGGTAGATTCCGCGACAATTCATCATCATGATCATCATAAAATGTGATATCTTAGATATCTTAGCAATCATCTGTTATTGTAGTCTGTTCTTCGTGTAGAAGTCTTTTAGCCCAGGGTAATATATTGCACCATTCTTGAAGTATACCACGACGGCTGGCGTGATGCTGCAGCGGTGAGGGCTGGTGGTGTTGGGGGCGGGGGGTCGCTCTGTTTCTCTACAGTATTACAACGAGGTTTCCTAGGTGCTGAGCGAGAGAGTGAAATCGAGGGAGCGATAGCTTGCACGAAAATGATAATAGTCATAAATAACTGCGTTAGCGCGCGTGCACTACGCCGTCGTATGACAGGAAAAAATGATTTGATTCTGGCAGATTAATTTGCTTTGTTTGTCGTGATGTGAACCAATGTGCGAATGCTTTTGCATCCATTTTAACGCCAAGTAAAACCAATTTCTCTAATCTGGTGTTTCAAAAGAGGTACATCGACCATGGCACTGGTAATGGAACCTATAAGTAAATGGACACCCAAACAAGTAATGGACTGGATAAAAGGTAATCCGTTCAAAACATTTTTTTCTTGTTATGGATTTTGGGACATATTTGGATAAGTCCACGGAATACTAAGTTATTATAAGTTCTCCGTTCCGAAAAAAGGTTATGAGCCTGACGTGTAAAATAATAATAACAACAATAATAATAATTGTTGTTATTATTATCATTATTATTATTATTACAATTTTATTATTAATAATAATACTGTTGCTGTTGCATTAATGTGTGGGTTTGGTGCCTGTAGCTGTGAATTGCTTGCTATTTCAGAGAGCTGTACGCAGAATGTATAATCAGATGTGCCTTGTTTATTCAGTGACCTGTTCCTTCAGAGACAGCTTGAGCATTTGGCCAGATGTGGTTACTTTTTGGTTAAACAATTATTTTGGTTGACAATTTCTTTTTTATGTATGTATGTACGCATGTATGTACGCATGTACGTGAGCTCACTGACCCAATTTACGAACTTAATATTGAAAGCTTTACGGAGGTTTCTTGCATCTCTGGTTCGCCCAGTTACTTACCCGAGCTCATTCTCATGTTCCCTGCGTGTTTCCCCGCAGCTTCATCCTGCAACATTAATTCCCATTTGACCCAAACTAGCACTAGTGGCGCCTTATTAAAATGGCCTTAAAGATAAAAGCTTATAGATTTGTCCCGCATTTTTATTTGCGGTCTGGACTCTGGACTTTTCCAGGTAAAATGCAAGTAAAGAGTACTGTATACGTGAGAGGAATGCAGTAATGGGAGGTTTTATGTTACTGATCTGGGTGAAGCTCACGTTAGCATCCACTATTACTGCCTCTGTTACACAAGTCTCCATTCGATATGCCTGTATGTCAGTGCTATAGTCTGGCAAGCTGAACATCATAACATAGCAAAAGAGACAAAATCACAGGTAAAACAGTGGAATAGCAGTAATTCTTACATTCTTACAATTTGGTTGTAACAACAAACTTTACATCTGAGAATCCTTTAATGCATTTTAAGGCAGAAATATATCCCAAATAGTCTAAACAAAAAAATGCAAATGTGTCAAAGGGTAAAGTGGAATTCATATTTTATTAAAACAATCGCTGTAGAGGGATAATCACCATGGTTTACTTTGGCTTCTATTAGATGATTATTCTGTGGAGTTAATACAGGGAGATCATACACTGGGTTGCCACCTTTGGTCAGCTGGCTGGAGTAAGATTTTCAATTAGAGACACGTCTGCACACACATGCACAACACATTCCCCTGTATGTAACAGTTTTATTATCTTGTAAATAATCTGAAGGTTTTGCAAACTACCCCAATATTTTGGAATACTATAAATTTGCCATATGATTTCTTGCCTAAGCGTCTGAATGCACAAGTGTCATGCCAGATGCATGAGAGTTGGCAGCCCTGCATAACACACTTGTTGAAACACCTGTAGTGGGCATAGAAAGTCATCACCCCCCATCAAAATGTTGACTGTTTTTGCTCTATAATCCAAAACACGCAACAGCTGAAGTAATCATGTTTATTTGGACAACATATCTTGCAATATCCAACTGGACAAGGAACATAAAATATCTGGAAGGAAAAAAATAATAACAAGAACTGTGGTTTGTATTAAAACGACATTTCATCAGGGTCAATATTGGAGTTACAGCCTGGAGAAGTGGTTGCCAACACATCGACTGTGAGCTATTAGTAGCCTGCAAGGAAAAAATTAGTAGCTCACAGAGCACTTATTAAAAATTGGATCACTTTTACTGTCTGCACCCCACACAGCTTGCTTGGATACATTTCTGCTGACTTTGCACATCTAGAAGAAGAAACATTTACAGGATCGCATCTTTATAGGATTCCAGCTCAGTCAAACTGCTTGGTGACCACGATGAGCTTTCAACGTAGTTGGTTAGAGGTCCAGGCTCTAACAAGGTCACTCAAGGGCTCTTTTTGTCCTTCATGTACTGTCAGATTCTGTTGCAGTACTCTTTGGGTCACCATCATGTTGAATGGTGAACCATTTTTGCATCATCAACTTCCTGGTTGAGGAAAACTAGTTTTCTTCTAGAACCTGTTGGTATTTTGCACTCTAGAAAACCTCTGTTGGCAAGTAATACTAATACAGTGGTACCTCGGTTCTCGAACTTAATCCGTTCCGGACTCCGGATCGAATCCTAAAAAGTTCGAGTTCTGA
>JAOYFF010000039.1:2061949-2078363 GCA_025773925.1 Cryptomyrus ogoouensis | reverse complement strand
TCATTTGTGGTGGAACAGGGAAAGAACTAAGCTACACAGGGCTGCGGCCCTCCAGGACTGCAGTTTGACACCCCTGTCTTAGAGGAATGTCTTATGAGGAGAGGTTAGCTGACCTGAATCTGTTTAGCCTCAAATAAAGGAGACTAAGGGGGGAAATGATGCAGGTATATAAGATTGTAACAGGTCTGGATGCTGTTCAGCCAAATGGCTATTTCAATATTAGTTTAAATACTAGAACTCGTGGCCATCAGTGGAAATTAGCGGGAGAACATTTTAAACTGAATTTGAGAAAGCACTTCTTTATACAGCGTGTAGTTAGAGTATGGAACAGTCTTCCTGCTAGTGTAGCGCAAGCTAAAACCCTGGATTCCTTTAAATCGGAGCTAGCTAAGATTTTAACAACTCTGATCTATTAGTTAAGTTCTCCCCAAATAAGCTTGATGGGCCGGATGGCCTCCTCTCATTTGTAAGTTTCTTATGTTCTTATGTCAACATAGCAATTATCATGTGAGGCAGTGAACCCAGACTGGGTCTTAAGAGTTGGCAGTGACATTGGCGGTCCAAGCTGGACAATGATATTGTGTCAGATGATAGGGTGAAGAGGGAAGACATGAAGCTTGTGCAACAGTGGGGCATGACGAAGGAGGAGAAATATGGACGATCCACAGGGCAGCTCACAAAAATAGGGTTTATTAATAAAAACAGAACACAAAGGGGAAAACCACATAATAAAGGGACCACGTGAAAAGTAATTATACCATCAAAGGTAAAAAATGGTGCTTTTTGTTCTGACCGTGTACTACATTTTTTTTCCCTAGAGAGGAAGGAACATTGTCCTCAGGGTGAAAAGTGATTTGCCAGTTCCAAGAAATATTATACATGCATAGTGCCCATCAAAAGTTTGATCACACCTGCTGGAAACCATCATTGTATGTGCTTTAAACTCTATATGGCTTTTTACCAACAGGAGTGGAATTACAATTTGACAAATTTAGGGATATTTTGGTCCAATCACGATATAGTTCATACCGTTAAGCAAGTAGGACGCAGCACTGTGGTCTGAGGTTGCTTTGCTGATGAGAGAACTGGTGATCTTTACCGAATACGTCGTAATCAAAACCAGTACATTGAAAAGGCTTGCCTTTGCATCAGGATAATAATGATGGAAAACACACCTCAGAATCTGGCAAGAACCATCTGGTGAAGATGTCTCCAAACCTCAATCCCATGGAAAGTGTTTGGATGCAACCCAGAAGCACTCTGTATCTCTAGGAACTGCTGCAGAAGAGCTGGGGGGGGGGCATGTGGGGTGATTTGCTCATGAAACTGGTTACCTGGATACTCATTGTGAAGCCATTATCAACGCAATCAGTGGCAGTTTTGAGGCATCCAAGATTTTGAGATAATTTATACATACATTCATACATATACAAACACACACACACACTCTTTTTAGTTCAAGACAAGTTTAACCTATATAAACGGGTCTAGGGTCTGCAAATCCTTAGCGCAAAACTAGTGAACACGCAACCAATACAAGAAGCCAAACCACAGATGCTTAATTTAAAATTCACTGGCACATCCAATCAGATTTCTGTAATAGGCATTTGGCATAAATTGCAGAGTGCACTGTATGCTTGATTATTATGCTAATTTAAATCTACACTTAATATTGGGTCCTGACTGAGCTGGCATGGTAAAAATTGCAAAAAAGGCTGCAGCCCCCTAGTGTCTGAGCCCCTACCGGTCGTCACCTTTCTCCAATTCTCCCCCATCATGAGCGGCCCCGAGTACAGTTACAGCTGAAGTAGGAATAATGTTTTCCTAATTCAGATTTTCTAAGAACAACATGCTTGGCCCTTTTCCTCCTGTCTCTCCAGGCTTGGATGACTGCCTTCAGCAGTACATCAAGAACTTTGAGAGGGAACAGATCAGTGGGGAAGAGCTGCTGCACATCACCCACCAGGAGCTGGAAGAGCTTGGCGTCACCCGCATCGGACATCAGGAGCTCATCCTGGAGTCTGTGGATCTGCTGTGTGCTCTAGTGAGTAGCTCACAGCTATAGCCGCACTGTCATCCCGAGTTGCAAAAGTGTTTAAAAAAACATGCACGCCATACATTTCTTTGATGGCAGTTTTTACAAGGCTGGGAAGCCACTGTCTTCTGGTGCACGTGGCCTGGAGATTCCCCAGCGGCGCCCTTTCGGGTGACGGCTTGCCAGAGTTTCTGTATCACCAAAGCATAAAGGAGAAGTGGCCTTACATACCTAGCATAACGTGAAACTTGACTTTTATATCTCTCTTCACTTTCTTTAAGGCCCCTTACACTATATGCTCATACATAGTTGTTTCCAAACTATTCCTGGTCATCACAAGGGATTGACTACATAAAAAAAAAATATATTACACAAAATATATATTATGTTAATGGTAAAGTTGTCACAAATGCCTTAACAATCACTCATCCAAGTCTTTTAAATTTAAAATTCTCCACTTACATTTTTCCACCTGTTCTACAGATATATTTTTCTTATCTTAAAAACAAAAATTGCTCTTTCTGAATATTCCACTTGTGTTTTATGCTTGCTTTCAATTGTGTTTATTATGAAAATGATTTGATTATTAATGGTTATATTCTTGTATGTGCATGAACCGGGGGAAGAGCATTGAGTTCATCAGTAAGATGCCAGGATATGGCAAATGTTTACATGCTTCACTGGAATGTCAATTTGTGCAAAAGCATCTGTTAAATAAAAATTGTAGTATTCAGTGGAACAACATTTCCACATCCATTACAATGGGCAACTGACATTAATTCGTTTTATATTTATAATTATAAAGATATGATTGTGTTATGCTGTTTGCTGTATTGCTTTGATGTGTTTATACTATTGAATGTGGCTTATGGAAGGTGTCCAATCAAAAGAAAATGCAGGTTTAACCTGCCAAACAGAAGCCAATAAAGAGGAACCTGTTCCACCCATTAGCATTAGAATACTGGAGGAAAAATATTTTGTGGAAGTAGATCTCACTGTACTCAGCTCAAGATTGGAGACCCCTGATCCACATAAGAGAAAAGAGAATGACAGGTTCAATACAAAGCAATTTGGAAATAGCCCTTCCACCAGCACAGAACCAGGGACGCTTTCATGCACAGGTTTACCCAGGCTGAAGCCCAGGGGCCACAACTAACCCTGTTTAACCTCGTTTCACGGAGTCGTCCTGTATAGGATAATGAAACACTGTGTTCCATTTTGAACCAATGCAGGACATGATTCGTTCTACATTTTCACGTCCGGAGGCCACCCCCCAACAATTTTCTATTGTTCTTATTGTTGGATACCCCCAGTCAACAACTTTGTTACTACCCCCCCCCACCCAGAACCAAATTTTATCTTTGTAGACTCCCCCTACCACAAGCAATGAGGTCGTCTACTGTATATGTGGTGTATTGCATACACTGGTTTGTTTGCCCAACAAGCTAGTGATTTCATGAAGGAACGAGATTTCATATGTAGTACGTAACTATATTCTTAGTGTCAAGTATAATGGTCTATCGAATAGTTATAGGCTAAACAAGACAGAAAAAAAATCTCTAGGGCTGGAAGGCAGGGATGCTATTTTGAATGAGGTGGAGAAGGAAAAAAAAATCAATAAATCACGAAGGAATGAAGAAAATATCAGGCTGAGAACTATTAAAAAGGCATGGCCCAAGGTTGCCTTAGCAACCTATTGAAGAGGGGCAAAGAAGAGTAAGGGCTGAGTAAATGTCTCCACTGCATAAAGAGGCTGATTTATTATACCCTACACATGGTCCCTCAACATTTTAAACAATATTGGATGATAAAATACCTACATGACATAAGTCACATATTAATACATACATGTGCCTCTGGAGCAGACGCTAACATAATTTGCTCAGCATCCGTAGCAGATTTGGGATATTTACCACTTAAGATGGAAATGAGCTGCTCCTTTTACCTTGGAGGTGTGGCTGGAAAATAAATCGTTCACTTTGAGAAATTATATAACCCCTCCCCTAAACTCCAGGGTGCCACAGAATGGGGGTTGAGAACTACTGACCTACAGGTTGGCTGATCAATTAAAATTATTTGGAAGAGTTATAATTTTTGTCTGAAGGTGTTAGGCTACTGATTAAAGTCATTTGAATTTTACAAAATCTTGAGGATGAACAAAGTGTTTATCCTCACGAACGCAACACTGTTGTGATAAATGCATTTTTTTCTAAGAACAATACAGCAATACTAATAACTACTGGTGAACTAATGAATACTATGGATGAATAATAATCAAAGGAGATTAAAGTAAAATGTAGAACCTATTCATCAATGGGATCTGAAGCAATAAGAGATGCAAATCCCCCTTAAGTCCCCAAGGATAAAGTTTGCAGTTAGACCATCCTGCCACACCAAAGTCCCAGGTTTGACTCTCTTCCACATACCCATGTATCCACAGAGGTGTGAAGCGACAGGCTCTGTATTAGCTATGTGTTCTTATATATTAGGCCTAAATGAAGCCATGACTCAATGAATCTACTGATAGTTTGCTTTTGCAGTTCATCACCCCATTCTGACAGTCTCTCTATGCACTGGTGGCTCTTTCTGTGTGACTTGATTGATGAAGCTATGCTTGAACACATATTTATTGCATCAGTGAAGGGTTTATTTAACATTTAAATATTTCTGACCTTTTATTGAAATACTCTCTCCGTTCAAACTATACTGAGCCAAAATACACTTTGAGTAATGAAGTATCAGAGTTTTGTATTGGATTGTCGGATAAAGCTAAACAAATCCCTCTTACGTCTTTTTTCAGAATTATGGGCTAGAAACAGAAAACCTGCGAACATTGTCTCACAAGCTGAGTGCTTTTGCCAAGAATCTACAGAACTTTATCACAGGTCGCCGTCGGGGTGGACACTACGATGGCAGAGCTTCAAGGCGCCTACCCAATGACTTTCTCACTTCTGTGGTGGACCTTATTGGCGCTGCTAAGAATCTTCTTGCCTGGCTGGATAGGTGAGGGTTAATTAGTATTATTGGGCTCACCCAATGGTTGCTTGATCCAAATTTTTCAATTCCATTTTTTTTGCAGTTTTTGCTGCTGTAATGGTTAATCTATCATTTAAAGGATTCTTATTTTTATTCTCTCAGATCCCCATTTGTCACTGTGACAGAGTACTCTCTCCTGAAAAACCACATTGTCCAGTTGTGCCTGGAGTTAACTACTATAGTACAACAGGTAAGATGCTCTACTGCAGAAGAATACTTCATAAAATTTAGTTTGAAGCTGTATTTTTAATGCATTACAGATACATTCATAATGCATTATAATTTTGGTATAAAAATTAATAAAGCATTAGAGCAACTGCTATTGACATAAGGCATTATAGTGTTGATTATAATACTTCACAAGCTCCAGTGAAGCTCTCATCTATAAAGCATTATAGATACCTTCATAATGTATTACAATGGTTAGTATAAGAATTAAGGATGCTTTATACTGCATTATGATGGTATCTATAGTGCATTATAAGCCTTCACAGAGCATTCAAAAGGCATAATAAACATGGCTAGAATGTGTTATTCATTTTTATAAATATTTATAGTCATGCTTATAATGCTTTATGAATGCATTAAAATGCTTTATGAATGCGTTATAATGCTTTATGAATGCGTTATAATGAGTTATGAATGTGTTTATATGTTCTTACAGACATGGCATTCATAGTGTTACAGAATACTTCTCACAAGTTCTCATTAGCCTTAAATTAATATTTTATTCATGTAAATCAACCATACACACTGGGATAAATGTCAAGCTTTTATACAAGACCTTCTGTGGGACGCGTGAATTATCCTGTTTCCAGCATCTCTGGGAAAAGATGTGGAAAGTACTTACTGATGCAGTTACACACCTCTACTCCGCCTGTGACTGTGCCCAGATTTTTACAACCCTACTGAGAAACAAGTAGGCCTTGTGTGTAATCTAGGGATAGCCGGAGCTTTAGTACAATGTCAGGCTGCATCCAAAAACGATGAAAAACAAGGTATTTAACTATTTGTCTTTCAGTTGTTTAATTGTGTTGAAATTGTTTGGTTTTTATATTATATAATTATACCTGAATTACTAATCTTAGTATATGTGTGAATTTGTACATACGTAAGAAACGTACGGTGGGTATCTTTTTGTTTAATAATCAGGTATTATCTTACTGACAGTGTCGCCTCTACAATGAAGCTAGTAGTGAAGAAACAGCTGTGAAGCGCATGCCTGACACGTTTCGTGTAATTTCTCAAAGTGCCACCACTTTCTGAAAACTGCAGTCTTGCAAATGCCCTTGCCAGCTGCTAGGTGTCACAGCATGTGCCAGGATGACTGCTGGCAGCCTGTCCTGTGGTCCTTTATCGAGAGCTCCTCCACAGAATATGTTCCTATTTTACACCACCAGTAGGAGGGAGGTACTGGCTGTGTTAGTAGCTATTGCAGTTCTTAAATCAACGAAGAATGCAATGCAGTTTTATATAACATTTATTACTCCAACTCTTGGGATCACAGCTTGTAAGTGTCAGTATTAAGTGTTTAGTCAAGTTACCTTGTAATACATGGCTGCCTGCAGCTTATGTCATGGTGTCTCTCTCCGCTGCCTCTGTTCTCTTGTAGGACAGCACTGTGTATGAGATGGAAAACAAGATCCTTCATGTGGTGAGTTCTTACTCCATCCCTTTTCTTTCTACACTCTGATTTACGAGGATTATTTATTTATGTTTTTATGCCTCAGGCAGAGACTCAGAATGTTTATTTATAGTCTGAAGAGTACCAGAATCCATAAACGGGAGTTTAAGTTATATTAAGGTTTATAAGCCATACAACTGCTGAAATAGATCATTTCTTTCCATTGGAACATATTTTCAAAGGTGTAAAAGTCATTCTGTGGGGCGGCACTATTTGAATGATTTATTTTTAACATATACCTTAAACAGACTTGCTTTTAAAGTTTTCAGATTGTAAATACCAAGATTTGAACATTCTCTTTGGAAAAAAATGAACAACGCTGTTGTTATCTGAGTGTTTCTTTTTGAGATACACATTTTTACACATCTGAGCTCAGTATATTAGTAAATGGTATAACAGTATTTTTATGCTCAATTTGTCCCAGGACAAAATCTCTTGATTGCAAACTGCACACATTTGTACAGCGACCATTATGCTATAACTTGTCTGGCTGAGTATTAAGTACAAAATCTATGTCTACCTGTCACTACCAGCAATGGTGGTATGATGGGTTGGGGAGAGTTACACTGGTTGAAGTGGGATTTGTTATCTGTCTTATTAAAGCCATAAATGATTTTTTTTATTATTATTTCAGCATATATTTAGCATTTAAACATATCTGCATGAATTTTGCTTGAAGCGTGGTCTGTGATCGTGTAATAAGGTTATGGATATAATTTTTCAAATAATTTTAAAGTAACATAATTGTCTTGTATGTTAAAACATACCATAGCTATATAAAGCTTGTTTGATTTTTTCCATAAGCTAGACCCATCTTTTATGATTGTCTCTGCACCCACAGTGTAAAACATTATCCCGAGTCTGTGAGCACATCATCTCCCTGTCCTCTGACTCCCTGGTCTCGCAGTCTGCCCACCTAGAGATCATCTACCTTAGTAACCCTATGCCCACAGAAGGCCTGGTACGTGAACATTATAAACCAATTAACACATTACAGACAAATTAAGCAGAATTGCAGTGTACGTGAAAAATGTCAGCATTAAATTATTAGCGTTAAATTTTTATTTTGCACGATTCTAGTGTATTATAACAAGTACGGTGCTTAAATATTTAAACTGCTCTTTTATCTCTTCCTCCCTCTGTCCATCCATCCAGGGGATGTATATAAAGTCGACTTACGATGGACTTCATGTAATCACTGGGACCACTGAGAATGTATGTGATCTCCTGTCCCCACACGATCACACAGTAACACAGGACCAGTAACACAGGACCAGTAACACAGGACTCAGTTTTTGGCTATTAATGGTTGACCATTGGAGGTCACTACTTTTAACCTTACTAGATTCTAAATCCATTTTGTAATTTTCACTTTAAATTAAATTATTTGATGACTAGTATTACTTTGTCATTATGATGGGTTTTCCAGATAATTTAGCATGATAGGAAGTCTGAACAAATTGGTACTGAAAAAAAATCTGGCTTCTTGTTCTTTCAAACAAGGTGGCAGTAGTTTCAGTGCATTTCCTAGTGGAGCTCATCCTAAACTTAACCAGTGCATTATATGACATATGCCCCCCCCCTCCCCCCCAGCATCGTACTACAAGTGTCTTCAGTGAGGTTTATCCTCACAGCTACTCTCCCTTATCCAAGTGAAAAGTGTATTATGTGACCGGCAATTAACGTGTACAAGTGCATCTTCTGCAATGGGATTATTAAGATGGAAGTCCTTCTTAATTTAACAGCTGAAGTTTCTGTGTTTCACCCAGTTTAATCATTCAAAGCTTGTCTAATATTTTAGAAACACCATCTCGAGTTTATTTAGCCAGCTTGTGTTTGTAAATAATTCATTCAAGGATAAGAATCAATACACAGTGGTTGTAGAAGTTTAAATAGATTAGTATAATTGTTAGTACCTAGCATTCCAGCAGTTAGAATACAAATAACAATGTTATTTTCAGTACATTATAGTTGTCCAACCATATAATTGCTGCGTTAACATGAATTGTCAACAATAATCATAATTTTCCTTAAGTGATTTTTTTCATTTGTCTTTCTTATGGAAACACTTGTTGCTATGACACCATGGTAACCATGGAGATTGATCTCCAGTAACCAAGGAAAGGGAAAAAAGGTGTAAATGGTTTTATGTCTGAAGAATATTTTTGCCTGTAATATGGTCAGATGCAAAAGTCATTTCAAATGGGTGCTTTATCAAGACAGCTATTTATTGACAAAGCTGGCAATTTTATGGTAGAAATTATCTTTAATACCTTGTTTGTCGGTACCACAACAGAGGCCCAACCTTCAGGCTATAAGAGCATGTCATCCGCTACATTACTCTCTATGTTACGTAAAACACTGAAAGAAAATTCTATGGTTAAATGGTAACTAAGCAAACATGCCTGTTTCTAGAAATATGCAAATTAGTTAACCCAAGATGTCAGTTACATTTCATAATTATCGTTCTTCAGCATAATACTGCTACACTGTTGAATTTTATGTGGATGAAAGAGAAAATAGGAGACAAAGTTGTAGTTTTCTCCGTTATCCGCTTACTTTTGTTTCATTGTTTGTAACGAAACTTTCTTAGTGTTCTTGCCTTGATTTAGTACCCAATTAGTGCCGAAAATTGGGAACCATTAATTAGTGGCTGTATAGTTAATAGTCGGTGACAACTGGGAAATTGCAGAGTAGGACGTGGAGGGCTGTGTGTTTGCAGATGGCAGCAGTGGTCCTGTTTCTTTTAATTAATGAGCTTTCAAAGCACAGTATGTGTTTGTTTGGTCCCTTTTAATTCTGCTTAGGGTCCATGATCATTAGGCATAGTAAGAAAACAGACATATCTTGGTAAATCATTTGTGATTAGAAAGCTGTGTAAATAAGACAAGCTTCAACTGTATCATTAACCTAGAAATTTGTTTTTTTGTGACTTTTGCATATACAACATACTCATATAAAATATACTCATTAGCATGATTTACGGTTGAATGTTGATAGATATGAGAAGTATTAATACAAAGGAATGACTTGGGAAATCACTATCTGTTGTGCAAACTTTAAATAATTCTATTGAGTATTGGAATGTGATAAGCACAGCATATGACAAGAACACAGAACTGAAGATGAAGTTAGAGGGATTCCCTAAGAAAATAATCTTTAACTAGTGGGTTATTTCTTGTAACCAACAACCTCTTAAATACAGCCTGTGGTTCAGAATTTGCTTCCGAACTTGTAAATCTCTAATGAACTCCCCTCTTCTTATTTAGTCTCCTGCTGACCAGTGCAAGAAGATTCATGCTGGGGATGAACTAATTCAGGTCAACTATCAAACTGTGGTAAGTCCAGTCCTTTTGTTCCTTTTCCACAGCTCATAAACAGGCCTGCTGTGCAGGGTAAACCTTGATAAGCACAATAGATGGCTATATGGTGATATAATCAGTGAAACTGAGAAGGAATGCGCAGAATTAGCTAAAAGGAGTATTCTGACTGCCTCAAAAAGACAGTCGACTGTGTGGAGTTTGGAAGGTTCACCTATTCTGCATTCCAAGATTTGTGTAAATTGGTGTTCTTATTTGCCACCTCGAGTAATCTGGAAAATGCCCTCGATGATCTTCTGAAAGGTGATTATTTTCATGGGCAACAATTCCACATGTACCAAACCAATTGTTTTTACTTCAGTCAATACATTTTTAAATTACCATAGATTTTTAGTACAAAAATGTTCATCCCTTTTATTTTTCTATACTTTTTATATAAATATTTTATTCTTATGACAAAAAATGCATCTTTTATTTTCAGATTTAGAACAACTACATTCCATTTTCTATATGAGCTGTAACTCTAGCAATGCCTACTGTCCATAAAGTTTATATTTTCAGACATTTTACTGTAACTTCAAATTATAGACACAATGTACTTGGTCATCATATTCAAATTTTAAGTTATTTTGGGTGGCTAATACATTATATACAGTACTGTGAAAAAGTCAAAGAATGTTTAAATTATCTTCATGTAGGTGTAAAGTATGAACTTATGTCTGTCAAAATGAATCAGCTTACCCATTTCCAAAACCTCTCCTAAAATCACCCCTACCACCATCCCATATACCCATGTATATTTTGACCTGAGCACAAGCACATCTGATGTGCATGAACTGACATTCACATCTAGAACTTTCAGACACAGAATGAATTATTTCCCTCATTAATTGTTTGTTGCCAACGTCTGGATGCAGCAAATAAGTCCAAACAATAAGACTGCAAATACTTTTGTTGTTAGTATTGCGACATTACAAAGGATTGTAGTGTTTTTTTCAGATATAACATAGCTCATGCCAACCAAAAGCCAGAGATTGTTTAAATATTAAAACAATAAAATAACACAGAACATTTTTCCAGAGGATTACTAGTTATTTTTGAAAAATTCTTACAAGTGAGCATATGCTACTATGCCTTGTTTCCTATTTTGTCCCATTTTCTCCTGATAATGACATTTGCATAAAAGTTACTTCTGTCTGCATTATGTCTGAGGGTCAGAATTGGGGTTTTAAAATGATGTCAAGAAAAGTGGATCGCTTCTATTGCATTTTGCAAAATAGACCAAATTTTATGAAATTGGTGGGTAAAACATTCTCCAGCTCAGCTTGCTTACAAACAGAAAAGAAATGTATTGTGTGCAGTATTCTGGTTATAGAGCTGGATGATATATTGTAGCACCGGCGGGGTGCATGTCCCAGCATGCCCCGCGTGCAATTGTTAATAGCCTTTGTTGTATTGTTGTTGTTGTTAATGCTAATGGTTGCATTTCCTATTGTCGTGCGTGTGTTTGCCCGTGTCTTGTGTGTACCCTGTCCGATCCTCGCGTGTATTTAGTTTGTGTAAATCTCCCACCGTATCTGCGTCTTGCAGTTCGGCGTCTGACAACCTTCTGTTTCACAGCTGTGTATTTGGTTTTGGTGCTCGTTGGGTGTCTGTTGTAGTCCTTTTAAGGGCTGTTAACAAAGAGTGTGGTTTCTCCATCTCTCTCTCTGCTCCCGCGATGCCTCAGTCCACCCGACGCCACAATATGTTTACCAAGTAGGCTTTCAGCCTGCGATAGAAGGCTCTGGTTTATATACAGTCCAGATGTGGTTTTTGTGTCTTTTTTTCTGCAGGTTGGCTGGCAGCTGAAAAATCTAGTTAATGCTTTGCAAGAAGACCCCAATGGTGTGATCCTCACTCTGAAGAAAAGGCCACAGAATACCTTACCTTCTGCTCCAGGCCTGCTCAAGAATGTGCGCTGGAAGCCCTTAGGCCTCCAGGTAAACCTACCTTATTCACTCATAGGATTCGCCGTTCCTCTTTTACCCCATCTTGTTATTCTAATGAAAAGATATGAGGTATCCTAACTCTTGGGAAGTCTTCTCAAAACTAAAATATTTGGTTAAAATGCATTTAATATAAATTTTACTTAAGTTTCTACCAAATCTGCATGCTAGATGAGTGGTGTGACTGTATTTGTGGCTGAAAGACTTAAAAATTAGTTTTATAAACATCCATTTTCCACAGACAATGGCGAAGGAGAAAGTTTGACATTGGGGGACGACTTAATAATTTAAATACAAAGATTTATTTGTTGCTGGGGATGAATAAATATTCTGGGGGCCGTCGCCCCTCATCCCCCGGCTGCTATACGCCCTTTCCTCGGATTCAAAACACAACTCAAACCCTGAGTTTTCTTGGGCTGTTCTAATTTTCCAGAGGTCAAATTTTCAACCAAAGCGTTAAACAATTTTTATCAATCATTTTGTAATTTCATGAAATCTTGCGGCATGAGACTGAATAGACAGATGGAAACGCATTTGGGCCATCATCTTTAGCCAGAAGCAAGGGTCTTGAAATATGTTTTAGCCATTTCAACCGTGTTAATGTGCCTCTGAATAGAAGTATTAGTGCTGCTGCATTTTTTGCACTGAAAATGGTTTTAGAGCATCACAGACTTGCCCTACATTTGGTGGCATAGCAGCTGAGTGTGTCGCATTATGACCAGGGCTGTGGTGTGATTCCTCAGCACATGGATGTTCATGTGGGTTTTCTCCAGGAATTTCAGTCTCCTGCCACATTCCAAAAAGCTAGGTGCAGTGTTTCGAAATTACCCATTGTGTGTAATTGTGTGTGTGTGTGTATGTGTGTGTGTGTGCATGTCAGTGTGTGCGTGAGAGTGTGTGCCATGCATTTGACAGGCATCTCTGCTTGTGCCCTTCATTTCCTGGGATAGTCTCCAAGGTTGCTGCAACCTTGCATTGAATATGCCATTAATAACAATTGACGGATGCTTAAAAAAATGATCAGAGTGCAGGTGTGAGTAGAGTGTTTATGGAAATGCTTTTAGTGGATAACTTTTTATCGGGAAAACCAGGTGGTCTGGCAGAGATGTTGTGGACATTCAGGAAAGTGTACTCTACACTGTCTACAGTGTCACTGCTGTCTCGGGGCATTGATCAGAAGATTGGCATGTCCAGGCGTTCTTGGTTTATTGATGGGGGAAGTTAAAGATGAAAACACTGTAACTAGACTGATGTGGTCACACTTGCCTATGAGCCATTAATGAAGCATAATGAAATTACCCATTAGCTAATGGTGGACGAGGATAATGGAGGGGACACCCATCACTTTTTGTGATGTTCTCTAGCTTCTGTGCAGCTGCCTCCGATCGGTCTAGGGTCAGTCTTTTGGTGAAGCTGGCCTTCCTGAAAATTTTGTTCAGGTGTTTGTTGTTAGCTGAGCTGATCTTACTTTACCAGCAGAGCACAGTCTATAGAAGTAGAATCGGTTATGTGCATCTCATATACATTTTGTCTCTGGATGTCTGTGTCCAGTGTTAAATATACCTGTTTCTAGGAAAGACTGCATTATTGTGTTTTACTTTTTTTTTTTTGTATTTTATTGTCAAAATTTGTCTCTTTAATGCAAATTTTTTGATAAGCTGAAGCTGAGCAGATAGATGTAATTGTTTCAGTTTAAAATGTCAAGCAGTTCAGTTACCCCCTTAATGTTTTGTGCATGTGAGTGAGTGTAGAGTACTGTGCAAAAGTCTTAGGCAATCAAAAGAAATGTTTAAAGCTGTTTGTCTGGGTAGTAAGTGCACATTTGCTCAGAACAAAAAACACAATTTCACATTAGAACAAATGCAAATTAAGAGTAACACAATAAACACTGTAAGAATTTTATCTGTTCTGATATCTAGTTGGATGGCTAGATGAACACCACTTCAAATCCCCATCTCTCTTCAGGGGCGCCTCAGCCATTCCATGTAGCTCATATAATTAATGATTTAATTAGTTAAGAAAAGTCATTGACATATTGATTAACTATGAGCTGTGTGCTAGTGATCGAGTCAAAAAAATCCTCGGCTGTATAGGATGGTTGCTGAAAATACTGGGTTGTTTTTAGCTGAAGTTTTGAAGTGGTTAAGTAACACACTTTGTCATAGTTTTACATCAACATGAAGATCATTTTAAACATGCCTAAGACTTTTGCACACTAGCTGAACTGAAAGTAAGAATATACCATTTGCTGTAACAAATTGCGCTGAAAGGCCAAAATATTGCTAACTCACTAAATTGCTAACATCTAAGATTTGGTCCTAGAACCTGCAGGATTGTATGCCGGGGTACCCACACATCCACACACCCACCCACCATTTGTGACATCACGTGACAGAGGGAGGGAATAACAGGCGTTATCAAGAGCAGAGGTGGTTTCATTTTATGGTGGAAATGAGTTGCATGTAAAAAACCAGGCGTGTGCCCTTTCTGTTCTGTGAAGGTGATGTGACCCATTCCAGTCCCAGTCATATTGTTAGTGATGTGCCGATGTAGACACTTTGACCATTAACAGATATATTTTTTGTCTAATATCTCCGACACTGATAATAAGTTTATCTCTGAGCCACTTATTGAGCAGGGTGTGTGTGTATATGTATGTGTGTGTGTGGTGTGTGAGTGTGTGTGTGTCTGCGCGTGTGCGTGTGTGTGTGTGTGTGTGGAGGGGAGTTTCCGGCAGTGAAACTTGCGGCATTTGCAGGCTTGGATTTACGGAATAACATTACATGTTTATCAATTGCAAATATGTCAGGAGACCTCTTATAAGTAGTAATTGAGCCGACAAAATCTGTCATCTCTGTTACAGAAAGGGGGTTATCGTCCAGTAGTTACTTGTAGTTCTGCTGCTGCTCACTTTGAGTATTGATAAAGTATAAATATCAGCCTGAAAAAAACGGTATAATAACCAACAGGCCTATATTATGCATCTCTCTCATATTGTTTCTTCTGTTTTCATAAAGACAACATGAAATGCAAAATAATAAAAAGAGAGAAGCATATTGCTCAAGAATTGTGAGAGAAAATTGTGATCTCAGCTCTGTGAAATGTCACGATTCAATATTATGATTCATTTTTTACCCAGAATCGTGCAACCCTAATATTCCTCTATTATATATTCCTCAGATATAAAAAGGCAAAGAAAAACCATAACAAAACCTTTGCCGAATTATAACCAGTTTAAATGCCAAGGGTACAAACATTGTGTACAGCAGCAGGTGCCCATGCTGATGCTTGTTGTCCTACTACATCTAACATGCTATTTTTTCCCTATAGCTCATCCCTACCAGTCCCCCAAGTAATCCCAGCACCCCAAATAGCACCATGGACATGCTTTCAAAGACGGATAATTACAACATGCATGACGTCTTCATCATGTCTCCTGTGTCTGGAAGTTATGAATCCAGGTAGTGTATTTCATCGATTGTCACCTACTCTTAGGTTCACTAAAAATAGTAAATTGACAATAAAACTGAAGCCTTTGCCATCATAACATTTTAATCATAATCAAACAATAGGTATTATTAAGCATACAGTACTCCAGCTTTTAAATCAGAGGACTATAATGCACCATTGATCTTACAATGAATCGCAATATCTGAATATTAATAGGTTTTATAACTTGCAAGAAGTATTAGCATTTTATAGGCATACTGTATATACTATTAGCTTCGCAGTTGTAGTATGAGTGGGTTTTGAGGCAGTAATTTATAAAAAGCTAAATTCTGCTTAATTTTGTTCTATTAATGAGTTTTCTGGAGAGTGCTTTGGAACTTCAATGAATCTCAAATAAACTAAATATAATACCACTACTACTGCTACTACTACTAATAATAATAATAAACATACATGTCAGCTTGCTTGTTATGCATCATACGTGTTGTAAAGGCATACTGGCAGTTCTGTTTCTCAGCATGTTAGCTTACGATGTATCGGCAACGTGACTTTATTTTTAATAGCCATGAGATGGACGTCACTCCCTGCGATGATATCGACGAGTACAACATAGCGAGACTTGGCAGGAAGGGCTCAGAGTCACCCAGCTACTACCTTGACCATGAAAATGAAAAGTACTTCCCATTGGTGGAAGATGAAGAGGTGGCCCTGGGGCCAGAGTATGACAGGGGATATTCCTCATGGCTTCCTCGGCGTGAGAGATCCCCTCCTCACGGTGAGACTCCCCATAACACTTTACTTAAAGCAGTCATCATAATGCATTGTAGATACCTTCATAATGCATTATAGATACCTTCATAATGCATTGTAGATACCTTCATAATGCATTATAGATACCTTC
>JAOYFF010000039.1:2026441-2042620 GCA_025773925.1 Cryptomyrus ogoouensis | reverse complement strand
TACTTTTATGCCAGGGTCCCCTCCCCCCCCCCAACATTCAAAATTCTTCTGACGCCCCTGCTTGTATCTATGGACGGCCTGCATCATGTTGAGGTCCTCCCATGGCCAACCAGGTCCCCCAAATTTTCCCCAATCAAACATGTGTGGGATCAGTTCGGACTCAGACCCAGTGCCAGTCTGCAGGATCTCGAGGGCCGAATTGCCACAGGAAAGGATACAACAGCTGTACGACTCCCTTCCATACCGTATCATGGCATGTATCCAGGCCCGGGGGGGGGGGCCTGGATACATGCCCCACACCCTACTGACATGCAATACAGTCACATGACCTTTCATCACGTGCAGATTCGTTTCATTTCCACCGCTCTGTCTGGGTGCTTAACTTTTTTGTCACTGAGTGTACATATGACATATACAGCCAATGCATTTGTAGGATGTGACACATCACACTCAGACATAGGGAATGCTGACCACAGTCATGGCATCTTTTATGCTTTTTTCCATAATAATGTAAGTATATACCCAGTATACAATGCTAATATTACATATGTATATATTCATTACTTTAAAGTATAAAAATATGGCATGACTGGGGTTTTAGATAAGTGGGAATATGATTGTAACAGGCAGCTTGCTAACTTAAAACTGTGAAAAATCTTTGTGAATGCAATTGTATATACCTACAAAATCTTTAAAAAAGAAAATAATTTTAAAATCAATTTAAAATGTCAAAAGAATGTTTGTGTGTCTATTATATATGTATATATAGACACATATACACTACACACACAGTACCAGTCAAAAGTATGGACATGCCAAGCCACCTACAAAGGTGAGTGATAGTGTTGCATCACATGACCTGGTCACCTGACCTAGTAGAAATGGTTTTGGAGGAATTTGACCAGAGAGTGAGCATATGTGGGAACTCCTTCAGGACAGCTGGAAAATCATCCCATGAAAATGGTTTAGAGGAGACAGTAGGGTCAGCCAGTCGCTGAAGCAATTGGGGTTCAGGGCCTTGTTCAAGGGCCCAACGGTGGCATGACTCTCCCAACCACGGAATTTGAACCAGCAACCTTCTGAGTCTCAACCCACAGAGTACCCCCGTCTGAACAAAATTTTTTTGCTTAATAGTTCTTTGGTCAGTGTATAATTCCATATATGTTATTTTATAGTTTCTAAAATATGGAAAATAGTACACATAAACCTTTCTGTGGTCAGGTGTGTCCAAACCTTTGACTGGTACTGTAAATATATATATATGTAAGGAATTGTGAGCTTAGCCATGGATCGCTTCCTGACTTTGGATTGAACTCAGGTTCCTACCCTAAGGATTTGTTTTTTTGTTCTCATTCGCTAGACCTAGCTTTTGTGCTTACCATCACTTCCCATCAGTCATTACCAGAAAGTTTATATGCAAACTATATATTCATATCAGTGCAACATCTGTAATGTGATAATTACTTATATGGCGTAAATGAATTTTCATCACATATAATCGACATCATCTAACATGGTCTATTCATTATCCAATTTAAACATATGTTAGCTTTAAATTATCCAAAATGTGTATGGAACATTCTTTAAAAAAAATGAGAATCTATAAAAAAAGATTCAGATATTTATGCCAATGTACCGCAAACTGTGATTACGGAAAAATTAAAAATCACAGCTGGAAAAAAAACTTGCTTGATGGAAGTGTATCCTCTCTTTTCTAGTGTTTCAATTACAAGAAAAATTACATGCTTATATTGCGATTATCTTACGAAAAAGTACAAAAAAAACTTGTATGCGGTAGTATGATATAGTGAAACACATAGAAATCGATATACTTATCATGTATAAATTTACAAAAATCATCAATTGCTGCTTTATGCCACTCAGCTCAACTTACCTAGCTCAATGGAAAAATATTGCTATAGGCAATATACAAATGAGCCATTTACCTTATGTTAATTATATGTAATATGTAATTAGTATTTGATTAATTCAATAGTTCATTGTGGTTCATTGATCAGTATGTAGAACATAAAAGTCTCACAGCTAAGACTGTATGCAATTCAGCAAGATCCTGTCATACCTGCAAAGCCTTATTGCTTATGAAGCTTGGAGTCAATATATTGAGAAAGCTCTGTTATATGACATCATATTTTAAGCCAAATACAGTATTAACAGAGCTGATTTTGATGACCACTGTATAAAAAAATATACATGAGGCCTAAGTGACCCAGGCAAAGGGAGAATAGGATGCAAATATTAGGTCAAGAGGTTTACTGGCCAGTACACTGGGTTACAAGGAAGCCACAGACACCACTGTCAGCAATGACAACAGGGCCACTAAACTGACAATGACCACAACAGGATAAATGCGCGACTCGCCAACCAGACCCTAAGTCTTTATATATTAAGGGCAACTAGTACAACACATAAGGGCAATCAGGGCAAGATAACTGGTCATTATGAGACACTAGGGTAACGCAATAAATAAGCCTGACAGTATGATACATTTCTTTAACTACTTTTTATCTATCTCTTTACTTAGTAACTAAAGGAGATATATAGACAGCATTTTATGACAAACTGCCTTTCTTTGTGTCGTATGAAACCGGTTTGAATGGGGTTCCACTGTGGTATTTTGTAGTATACACATAACAATACGTGTCTCAGATATAAGATGAAAAGAATATATTGTTCTTTTTCCAAAATATTAACTGCTGTACTGTGATGAATGACATGACAAAACTACAGTTATTCTTCCTAAGGCTCAACGAAACTTTCTTGATTATATACAGAGATTGTAAACCAATAAAATAAAAATAAAAAAAAACCTACACTATAAAATTACCTTCATGGTCTATGTTCTCCATCAGTTAGTACAATATGTTATATAACATTGCATTAAACTTCAAAAGCTGTGCATAAAAAATACATTTTGCAATTTTGGTTTAATATTCTCTGTATTAGGGGTCCTGGATCCTTGTCCTTCGGTCCTACTGAATATACAGTTTTTAAACAATCTTGCATTGTTGGTAATAATTTTTTTCCGATTTAACCTTCACATTTAATGCCAATATTGTTAAAAGCTAGCTGGCCAGGAACAGGAACAGGAACAGGAACAGGACTGGGAACCTGGCGAAGCCTTATTTCTGTTTTTGAGTGCTGAGTATTTTGCATTGGTGCCAAATAATGCTATTGAGAATAAGTTCTTTTTGACACATTTATTTTATTCTGTTACTATTTAAATGGACCTGATAATCCCAGATTACTTATTGTTATTTCCTTACAACTTAATGCCTTAAATAATATTGTATGCTGAAAAAAGTCACCCTATTATCAGCCCTACTTTGAGGTAGAATTCTTACAGATAACATGCATGCAGGATATTAGGCAGCACCTTATATTCCATGCGAGGCCTCTGACATAAAACAGATCTGTGAAGAGGAATGTTTCATTTGAGGGTACACAAAGAAGATCAGCCTACCATGCCCTGATCAAGAACATTGGAACCTCCAGGCTAAAGCTGTTATATGGTTCCATGTGATATGTGCGGCCATCTTGTAAGCTCACCACTCGCCAGACCAAGGGTAAAGAATTGCAAGATGCAGAGAAAGAGACTATAACTGATGTTTGTGCGTACGTGCTGAATATCTAAGGGGTTTCAGTCTCCTGATTCAATGTTGTGTCATGCTGTGAATAGTAGGACAAACAGGAAATAGCTGGAGAAATGTGTTTAAGAATGACTTGCGGAATCTGAACGCTGGCATTGAGTTATCCCTGGCCGTCCATGTTAGACATGGACCATCCATATGGTCCATATGGTTGCTTACTTGGTATAAACGCCAAGTAAGCAACACTTGCAGGTGAGTTACATTTGGTGCACAATACGACTGCTAGATAGATCACGGATCCTTTCTTCGGAATAACTTGCTGAACTCCTGTTCTTGGAAGAACTTAAATCATGTGCCCAGTGAGGTCAGGAACACTGAATCTGAAAGAACACGTTTCTGCAGTGACTTTTGGGAGTCAGAGGACCATTAATAACTCTGATGATGACTCGGGTGTTAGGGAAGCTGCCACGCTGAAGAAGGTGACCTGCCGGGGAATGCTTTAGGAGGAATCCAGATAAAATGTTTGCGTGTTGAGAAGACTGAAGGAAGAGCAGTTGTTGAAATAATAGCTGAAGTGTGGGAGTTTTAGGAAGGTTTATGGAAATACAAGCATGTGGCTTCAAAGTGTGTTCAGCAATGGAGTGAAGGTCCTTTCCGACTTTTCTGTTTTAACTCTGATCTTTGATTTTTGATGATTTTATTTAACCACTGTTGCTGAAATCATTACAATATGTTGCCTCCAAGACGATACAGCTGCAAGGGTGGCTGACGTTTAGCTGGAGATGCTAAAAACTGGACAGTGTTGTTAATTTCTCTTCTTTGTCACATAGAAGATGGGTGAAGTGCTATGGTACATCAGAAAGGGGCCAGATGGTATTTTACAACTACAATGAAGTAACAAAGCCTATGCAAGGATCCTGGATGCAGGAGGATCTGCAGGAATATGAGGCATCAAGGATATTATTAATTATGGGTGATATTGTTGCTATTTGACAAGGATGTTGCACTTATTGGTTGGGGAGATAGTTAATCGCTGGACAAACATGAGTCTGAGGCTATCATTCTCTTCTGGAAAAGGAGTCCCAACCTGGCTATCTGCAGAGATCTAAGAAAACAATTCTGACAGATAACCACATCTCTACCTAGTTACTCAACACCATCCAGCAGTCATTTTCTGATTTTTGTTAATGATTAATTTAGTGCTAACCTGCTTGAATGAATTTCATCAGTACATTTGAAAACAGTGAAACGTGGCCATACGCATTCAGGTGCCAGTGGCACACACATCTTTAACTGATGCTTTAATAATTCAGCTGGCAGTTTGCTAACTGGGTGCCCACACGCGCACCCACATGTGCACCCGCAGCACACAAATCACACCCCCGCCTCCCCCCAAAACTCAGTCCAATCCCTCAAGCAGATTCAGGTGGACTATCACCACGTATACTTGGACATGTACTCCTAAAGACTTTCGGGGGGGGGACTCTTCCTTGAGGCGAGGCGGAGGCAGGCTCAGATGAAGTGCTGCCAATTTTTGTGGGGGTGTATAAGTCACTGGAATGGGTAGCCTGTATGGTTCCAGGATCACAACGTACGAAGCTCTGCATGCTATTTCCTGCTTCCAGTTGGCTCCCCTTCTAGGTAGTTTTAGGAAGTTTTATATCTTCCTTATGTGTCTAATGATTGACAATATATCACAGAGATCCATATGCTGCACTCTGTAATTCTACTTAATGACATTATTATATGTAGCTATCCCTAGAAACATCCCTAGAAACAATTGCCCCATTTTCTTTCTAATTACCAACACTAACCTTGTTCTGTCCAGAGGATACAGATATTTTATATCTTTGGTCCAAAAAGGTTGTTTTGGTGCACAGGAATGAGGGGGCGGTTTTGGTACACGGGGATGGGGGGGTGGTTTTGGTACATGGGGATGGGGGCGGTTTTGGTATATGGGGTGGGGTGCAGAGACCTGTGAATTTTGATGTTTTTATGTCACCCACAGTCCACTTATTCTAAGCAACTTTGGGTTTGATTTCTGTAAAGCCCATTACAAATGATGGTTGTTGTGGGTTGCACAACTTTTGGCTCATTTCTGAAGTGTAGTTTCACACACACACACACACACACACACACAGCCTCAGAAGCACTCTGCTTGTCAGAATCAGAATATCTTTATTGTCATTGTAATGGCTACAACGAAATTAGGTGCGGTCCTTGCGGCGTTAAAGAATTTTACAAAAAATACATGCTTAAAAAAAACATACAGACAAATTGCACACGATTGTATCTATTGCACTCAAGTGCAGCTGACGAAGGATGAAAACATCCAAAGCATCCAGTTTCTTCTGAAAATATATTTATATATGTATATATCTCCCTGCCCCACCCTGTTACAGAGAGCTGGAGCAGAGTACAGTTTGGATCACAGGTTGCATAAATCTCCCGCGCCGATCACAACCGTGTGACTACAACTCCCCCTGCTGGACCAGAGAGTCATAGCACATAAACTGTACAGAAAATAAGGGAATCAAAATATTAGAATTCAAGAATTTGTTGAGACAAAAAAAGTCCATGAGCTCAACAAGCTGTGTTGACTATTTAATCAACTTACTTACTGCTCAATTCTGTGCTTCTTCGTTCGAGTGTCTGTGCATCTGACCTTTACAGTTGTTCCAAGAAGCCAACCGAAGGGGGAAGGTGGTGGATATGGAGAAAAGGACCAGGCACGTAGTGTGGAATCAGAGCAGGTCAAAGCTGATCTGGCTAAGCAGGGTGCATTGCTGTGTTGTCCAGTGTAGCAAGCGGCAGCAATTCCAGCAACTGTCTGAGGCTGTTACCCAACTTATTGGCATGATTTGTAATCTTTGGGTCTTGCTGATCAAACACTCTGCTAAGGCTGCTGGCTTTGGACACTTCAGTGACAGCACATACCACTTTGCTACACCCCCTGCCCCTTAGGGTCTCACCCAAACAGTGTTTTCCTCCTCCAGTGCTTGCTTGTGTTCACACACCAGCTCTGTCCATCGGGAAAAGAGTCAAAGTATCCTACATTTGACTAGTCGCTGGTACATTTTTACATCACTGCAGCAACACAAAACAGAAAACTTGGACCTATTCTTACATTTCCTACACTCCTAGTTTGATCGTGATAGTTACCAGACACCAATTAGTCAAACTGCTATCTCTCTACTAGGGACAGCGGTCAGCTGCCTGATAATAGTGATACTTCATTGGTCCCTGTGGAGAAATTCTCTGTTTTCCTTCTTGCTCTCTATGAGACACACGTAAAGGTGAGAGTAAGCTTGGTGTTTACAGTCACTGCTGGCATGCTTGTAGCTCGGGGTTAAGGACATGTGGCTGTTTTTCCAAGGCTTGGCTCAAGTTGGCGACCTTCAGGTTACAGGGACAGAGGCTTAGTCCACTGAGCCACACAGCCCCCATGCTGCCGAATTTTACGCTCTGGTTGTTGGGAGCGAGTGGAACAGCTATTTCTCATTAATTCCCACTGTTTCTCCAGTTTCCGAAAAGAGGTGATTGCATATCATTATGAGGGAGTGGATCTCCCATTTGGATATCTCAATGTGCAGACACATCAAAGGCTGATCAGCCCCTTGTACTCTGATCCAGATAGATAAAAGTTCTGTAACAGCAGCAGCGTCTGCACACAAATATCTTCAAAGAAAGCACCTTATAATGGAAGAAAGTGGTAAACCATGAGCTAACAAGTACTAGGAAAGAAGATTCATCAGGGGACAAGCTGTATACTGGCTATGAGGGACAACACAGATCAGATGCAGAAGTTCATTCCACCAGTGGAACCACACATGCAAAACTCTCGCATGACATTTGTTTCTTCTGGGTGGAGGAATCATCAGGAACCATTCACGTGTTGATCAAGGTGGGTGGGATGGAACATAGGCCCTGTTGAGTCACTTGAGGTAGGTTGGTGCTGTTCTATGAATAGCTTTCAAAGCAATCACAAAGGACTTGACAAGAACTTAAGGTGAGCAACTACAGGGACAAAAGAAGGCATATAATAAAGGAATTTTGGCTGATTAAATAGCAAATGTGCTGCTGCTGATGTCCTTTTCCAAAGCATGCCATTGACAGGGACAATTTGTGGATTTGATCCTTAGGGGGGCTCAGTCCCATGATGAAATACAGGATCATCACCCCAATGATTAAACCTGATAGTTTCCACCCCCACCTGACTGGCCTGTAGCGGTACGGCTGCTCATTACCATACTTCAAAAATTTCAATAAAAAAAAAAAAATCATAGAGTAAAAACATTCCAGCGAAGAATGACATAATTAGAGTAATTATAGTAATGTAAAAGTTTCTAGCCATTAAAAAAAACATTATCTGATATAAAGCCACTTAAATAAAAATATTAATAACAGATGTTAGCATTTCCTGTGATGGGTTGGCGCCCCATCATGGGTTGTTCTCTGCCTTGCACCCATAGCCTACAGGATAGGCTCTGGAGCACCTGTGATCCTGAATAGAATAAGCAGTTACAGAGAATAGATGGATGGGATGTTAGCATTCCAACATGGCTGCCAGTTGGACTGTGTACCTACTGTTTGTTTACATGTATAACAGAACACTCATTGTACAAAATATGCTGATCTTGGCATTCGTACCTCCAAAATGGTCCAATGGTCGATATCCATCATAGTCCTTTAGTCTAAGCTAAAATGGCCAAACACAGCAAAAACTACCCCTGTTTATATAGTGTCTGTCACGTCATCAGTTTTCAACCACGTATTTCAGCACATACATTGCGTATACACATGACTCACAGCGTTCAATACAGCATTCAACAAAATGACATGACATTTCACAAGTCCCAGCTTATTTTAAAGCTATGCTGTGCAACACTTTTATGGCCTTGGTTACTGTCAGCTTAGCTATTGGTGGCCACTCAGTGGGGGTGCGCCGGGAATGAATATTAAAACTTACGACGCAAAGCCAGAAAAGCAATTATGGAGAAAAAAAAAAGACAATTAAACACAAGCTGTTTATTTGCCATTTTCAAGTCAGGGTAAATTAGAGATTGAGAGGGAAAAGCTGACCAAATGCCACAGTTGCAGAATAAGATTTCTATCAATTGTTCCCAAGCGGTACAGCTTTCAAAATAATCTGTTTGACCAGGTACACAGAAGTATCCAAAATGCTTGTAATTCCAAGGGCATTTGTTTGCAATTCAAGTTTATTTATTCATGTATGAAATTTTTTTGGAAATTGGTTTGTGTTTTGTTAGCATACTGTGACTGTCAAGCTTTAAAGCAGATCATGTCTGCACATGTGATTTGGGCGTTTTCAGCAGTTTACGTGCTGTCTTTCGCAGAGCTGGGGGGGGTGGTATCCACACAAGAAACTTTGCCGAGCCAGGGGTGTGAAATATATGTATATAAAAACCCATGACTAAACTAAATGCTATTTTTTGGGGGGCTTGAAATGCCTATGGCCATTGGTAAAACAGTCTGTGATTTAATGTCTGATCATCTTCACTACATGTGTTGCTGCCTTAATAGAATGTTATGAGAAATAAGAGCATTTGGGGGAAAGAATGGCTCTTTGATTTGTTTCACAAAGATGACCTCCAGGTGGCCTGCTTCACAATCAGCAGACTTTTGGTGTTAATCATGTGCTATGGCCCTTGTATTTCCTCATGTGTTTTCAGCATCCAGCCTCATCATTTGCTTTATTAGGGTAGCCTGAAGCTTCTTGCTTCACCCAAAGTTATTAGTGTTAACAAATACTGAAACCGAAAAGATAAAATCATACAGTTAATCAAAATTAAATGAAATTAAAAGTGCAAGTGAGACACAAAAATATACTGAAATTAAAAGAACAAACTCCCAAACTAATAAAATTATGAAAATTCCATTTAATAGAAACAAAAAAATGATGGTTTCTATTTTTAGTTTCTTAGTTTTGAGTTAAAAACCTGCTTGTCGACTACCAATTACGACCTGTTTGCGATCTTCCTGCGAGTGGGTTGGTACCCCATCCTGGATTGTTCCTTGCCTTCCGCCTGTAGCCTTCGTGATAGGCTCCGGACGCCCTGCAACCCTGAATAGGACATGCGGCTACAGAAAATGGATGGTGGATGATACATGTGACCTTGCACAAACGTATTTTCCAATTAACAAACAGCTTGAGTATTACAATATTTAAACGTAACGTGTGTACGTGCATGGGCAGACGTATGTGTGCTATCAGGGTAAAGTACCCAGAGGAGATCAGGGCATGGGGAGAACATACACACATACCAGAGGCATAATCCAAACCCCCGTGGTGTGAAGGATTACTCACACACCACGACACCCACATTCATACTCACTGTACGTGAATGTTTCTGAGGACAGAACACACACACTCAAATGCTGATCTGAATATGTATAGGGAGTAATTAAATAGTGATTAAATAATGATTAAAGGGGCTCTATTATGCTTATTTTTCCTGTTATAATTTTATTTTTGGGGTCTAGTAAAATAGATTTACATGCTTCATTGTTCCAAAAACATTATTTTTCTTGTACTTTACACCTCCATTCACTGTCTATAACAATCTGTTAGAGCTTTTAGCCCACCTCCAATGAGCCTAATGTTTTCTGATTAGTCAGTTTGCTTGATTGGTCAGCTTGGCCTGCATGTTCCGCCCCCGTCGGAAAAAGTTGCTGTGTAGACTGTGGGTTGTGGGATGGTGTGCCAAGCTTGCAGGTTGGCGGCCAATAAGGATTGTGTTACAAGGTGATCTCACCATGTCAAGGAAGTAAAGGCTGGAATTCCAACAAAGTGTTTCAGACAGATTGGAGAATAGTGGTTTCTGTGGTGAGAGTTACTCCCTTCAGTGTGTACTTTGGGCTTTAAGACTTTGCAGACTATTTACATGCACATAAAGCTATATAAAACACTAAAGCAAAGAGAAAAACCGAAAAAAGCATAATAGGCCAACCTTTCATTTTTTTCTGATACAAAATCAAAGGGATCAACTAAAACAGCTATTCAAATTCAATATAACTTTATTTGTCCCCGAGGGGCAATTAAAGGCACATACAGTAGGGCAGTTGAACAAGGACACAATGACATAAAGTGCAACTGTAAGATGCTGTGCAAAATTGCAGTAAATCTGGTAGATAAGATATTGATAAATATGTAAAGCCACGTTTCTGTGAATGCAAGAATAGTTCTATATTCATGCATGTAGGTCGCATTGGCTTGCAGCTCGTCTGTTTTGTTGCGCAAAGAGCGCATATTAGCCAAGATGACGGAGGGAAGTGTGCGACGTTTACAATTGTCCCTCTTAAGTCTGGCTCTGATTCCATCCTTTTTCTTCCCTCTCCTCCTCACCTTCTTTTCCTTGTGTGTCTGGTGGTCCCTCGTAATTCCTGGGGTACTGTGGTGTTTTGGTGGTTCAAAGAATCATTGAAGGAATTTGGCATCTGTCTGTCATTTCCCTGTTTGGCCAGTGGGTGTCGGTGGTCATCCCATTCTGTACCCTGTGTTCCCCTAGGTTTAACTCCATTCACAGTCCACACAGTTTCCCTTGTTCCATGGGCTGAGCATATGACTGTGAACCATGCATCCCATACCATTGCAACTTCAAGGCTGGCCGGACGTTTTGGGGATTTGTACTCCAGAACTATGTTTTTGTAAACCTCATGTTGCTTGTGTGATTGTCCCTAGTTAACCCTACCTGTGCCAAGTTTGTATGTGTGTCCTGTATCCCTGGTATTTCCTGTGTTCCTTGTATCTCTGCATCCCTAATCTTTGAATAATGGTTAATGGCCCACACCTGTCCCTTGCTGAGACCAGGGTTGGGGCCATTCCGGAATGCATTCATCAATTCCAGTCCAAATCAGGAAATGGTACTGGAGTTGGGATTGGAAAAATAACTATGGAGAACAGAATTGGAATTGAATTCGAATTTCAGGGAGATTTAAATTCCAACTCCAGTTCCATTTTCTGATTTGGATTGGAATTGATGAATGCATTCCAGAATGGCCCCAACCCTGGTTGAGACCTTATTATTTATGCATATATGTGCCTTCTCATGCTCTGTTCTGAATGTGTTTCCTGAATGTGTGTAAAATGTTAGTTAGATGTTCCCTGCTGTAAGCCCTGTCCTATGTCTGTCTTCGTTCTACGTTTCCTCGTGTATAGTTTTAGGCTTTGTTAGTGCTTATATAGCTTACTTGGCCTTTTTTAGACACCTCATGGTCTCTTTGTTTTTGACTGTTTCTGTGTTTGAGAATAACATTCCCTAAACGTCCGAGCCACCAAGTGGACTGTGACCCACGCCCCAACATAACAGTGTTATATTTCAGTATTATTTCAAACTTCCATTTATTGAACACACATAATATACAGATCCATGGCTGTCCATCATCAGCATCATCTACAAATGTATTATTTTAGTCAACATTCTGATTTTAAAATTAGAAAATAAAATACACAACCTATTTATGTATTGTATATCTGTCAGTTTTCAAAAGTAATTTTGTTTCTGTTAGTTCAAAGAGAAAATGAACGAATAATTTTACACTGAAAAATACAATGTGAATTTCCATATATTTATTAAAAAAATCAAGCCTTAAAATCACCTTTTCTTATATCTTTCATCAATCAATACATCAAAATGTTTTTTTCCTCTATTTACAAGTGTACAGGTAGAGGTATTATATAAAACAGTTATGTCTAGCACAAAGTAGGAAAATCCTGTCAAGCAAGATCAATTATTTATAGTACAACAATATTATATGATGATAAAACAACTTTTGAATAATTGGCAAGACGGTTGTCTCAAGATTTGCTTCTTACTGTTGATGAATAGTAATAACTAACACGTGGCATGCTTGTAACGGAGATATTTAGCAGTGTACAGTGCAATAGTAAATGAACTGGTGTTTTCAGGAACCTTGAGAATGACAGCAAGTATAAAAAATGTAATTGTTTTTTGGTGGAATGTATTAATTGAGGAACAATCCTGCTAATCCGTGGGATTTAGGTACTTACCACTCTAGATCATTATAGAACCACTGATCTTAAAATGTAGAAAACAGCAGTGAAAAGGGGAGATCAGAGGCATGTTAATGCATGAGCTTACCTGAGTAGCAGCCCAGGGGCCTTGCAAAAAAGGGGCCTTAAAAAGGAGCCCCCCCCCCCCCATCATCAGCTGAAACCAACGAAGGGTATAAATATAAGCTGTAGCTGATGACCTGTCAGGTAATGCAGTGTTGAAATTGGAAACTTGACTTAATTTCAAATGAATGTCCCAAAACTATGTTTACAAAAAGGCTTAAAATGTATTCCTTAAAATCCAGCAATTTTTATGCTCAATATCTTAATTAAATGTTGGTGTTTCATATGTCTCGATATAACATGCCTTTCCATTTCGTGAAATATATAAATAACTAATCCTCTGATTAAGGATGAATGGATAGGTAAGTTCTATTTCACTCTTACGGTTGAAGGGCACTAGCTAAATCTAGCTAAATTCAAGTGTTTTGCTGTCCAGTCACAGGGTTCCTCCTCAATTGTTCTGCAAATTGATTCTATAAACAAACCAATTAGTAAGCTGTAAATCCTTAAATATGAATATGGATTTGAAAACATATACATACAAGATGAATCTGCATTGACAAAAATGAATGAATGATACAAAAAATATCCTGAATCTGTGCTTCCATCAAAGTTGTCATTTCTATAAATCACAGCTTTGTACTTCAATGCATTATTAGCTTACATTTTATACTTTACAATTTTTACAAATTAAAGTTTTGTGTATAATATAAAAGGTCTGACAAGTTCATAAGACAGAAACAGTCAGCCTGTCATCTCTCCTGTCAGTTCTGACATATTTCCTGTCAGTCGTTTGTAATGTATTTAGAAGGTAATGATGATCAGGATCATGGGTTTAAGAGTTGTCTGATAGATACTCAACACATCGCACCTGTACAGTTTAAGGTACACATTTCACCTAAATTGTAAAGTGCATCTTTACAGTTATCATCATTGCACATGCTGACAACAATGTTCACAGCTTTTGTGTTTAGTTGTTCCAAACATTTAATGATGATTTTTTTTCTTCTAGTAATCTTAATAAAAAAGCTAGGTTCCAAACTTGTAAAAATGATCAGTCCAATAGTTAAAACAGTAAATCCTGGAACATTACACATAAAATTGGAAAACCCAAGACACTGCCAAATATAGAAGAGAAACAAAACAGCCTTAAAACTTTGCCCAACTTTTTTTCTGTTTAAATTTATAATTTGTATTGAAATAAGAGAGTCTGCTTGGTATGGAACAACATTTTTTGTCTTCACCATACCTCAAAAATATTAAAAATATTCAAAATCAAAATAGCACAAGCTCCACAAATAATATGCATAATTTCCAATAATGCACAGGTAAGTTCAATCTACTATATTAATTGTAGCAACATAAACTTTACACAGATTTTCTCCATTATGTTTTACATGCGTTAAATTCACGCCATCTATCGATATATTGACAGTTAACACATTATCATTTTTAACACTTGCTCTTCAAGTTCTTATTATTTACAGGATTTTTAAGATATATGTTATCATTATAACATAATACACATTGAAGGTGTGAAAATCATACAGGATTTCAGGCTTAACTTTAGCCTTTTAATAGGCCTCTGTAAAAATGTAGCATTTAAAGTGTTAACTCATAACCAAATTGTATGCCTGATATATATGAACAATAATATCTTCGTCCAGTTCCATATACTAATATCCACATACTAACGATACTAAAAAGAAACTGTCAAAAGAACAAAAATCATCACTTGTGACAACTGATGACAGCTGAACACAACTTAAGCAATATGTCTGAGTTTAGGCATCATCCTAGAAAAAAAGGTAAAAAAAACAGCACAACAAATGACAAAATTGTCTAAAAACAGGCTGACTTTGGTGAAAAGGAGACAGCATGACATTTCGCCACTGTTACCTCCCTATTTCCATTTGTTTGATAAAGTGAACATTGGTGGCACTGTCAGCAAGTTCCAGGTACTGCTCCACTGACAGCACAAAGTAGGCCTCGTAGCCTAAAACCCGGCCAGTTGTTATCAGCTGCTGCCTCTCTCCTTCAGTCCAGGCCCTGGTTCCCTCCTCACCCTCCTGCACCCTCTTCTGCTCTTGTGCCCATGCCATCCTCTCAGCTCGCTGGTGGGCCATCTCCAGCACGTGGGCTTTCTCCTCCTCCACCGTGGCCCCGTAGCGGATGTTAAAGCACAGAGCACCGTGCTGCACCCTGATCTCAGCAAAACGCCTGGTTCTGCCAGCCACCACGGAAGTCATCTGGGAAACGGTGACATTGACGCCATTCTCTAGGATTCTGGCACCACCGCCATCAGCCATTACTGCCAGGTCACCCTCCAGGGGGCCAGATTTGACGAAATAATGAGTATCACAGCCCTCAACTGTGAAATGCATGCCAGCCAGATGGACGGCATTGTTGAGGATGGCAGCAATGCGCCGACTGTCCTCACTGGCCACTCCAATAATGTCTGTGGTGACAACATCATTCTTAATAGCAAACTTTACACCTTTCCCAAACATGGATGACAAGGCAGAGAAACAAGGCCTACTTCCCTGGCATCCCTCAAGCAGGCTATGGCTACAGGTCATAGGTAGTCGCTCCAGAGAAATGAAGCTTCTCAGTTGTTTCTGTAGTTCGCACTGAATACCCAGCACTGCCTGTTGAATGGAAGGACAGAGATTTGTGTCAGAGGTTTTAGACCAGTGTTTCCCAATCCGGTCCTTGGGGACACACAGCCGGTCCGCATTTTTCCTTGGAAGGGAGCAAATATGTGGTCTGTCAGGCAGGGAGCTTGAAGGGAGCAAAAACCTGGACCGGCTGTGGGTCCTCAAGGACCGGATTGGGAAACACTGTCTTAGATGAAAAAAATAATGACCAAAGCAGATTGTGCTCACCTTGCTGGGGTCCCAATCCTGCGTTTTGGTTTGGGTCTTCATTAGCTCATAGGTTTGCTCTGTGCTCTGTACATCTGGTTTAGGAAAACCAGGCACAACATTGTGTAGCTGAAAGCCAAACAGATCCAACCAGCTGCCTATACCTGATAACAAAAAATGATGAAAATTGTTCACAAAATAGCATATATGTATGGATGTTACATACAAGCATAAAGTAAAATGTCTCGATACTGTGTTTCAGTACCTTAAATAGTACAAAGTCACAAAGTGCCTATAAAAGATATTCTGTGTTTTTTATAATTTATTGTTTTATTACATTTAATCACAGTGGGATGATTTAGACATTTTTGACACTGATCAGCAGAATGATTCTTTGTAACGATTCTGGTGTCCATCAACTTTGATTGTACTACTAGGGCAAGATCTACGATTATCTTGTAAAAGATTCTCTAATGTAAAAATGAACTCAAGTTTTGAAGGATGGGGAATAATTGCAGTGACCAGATGTGCAAAGCCAGGGCTGGACTGGGACAAAAAAAGGGCCCTGGCATTTTTGCTCAGACCGGCCCACCACAATCGGTCGGACACA
>JAOYFF010000039.1:2002987-2013092 GCA_025773925.1 Cryptomyrus ogoouensis | reverse complement strand
CACAGCCATGCAAGTAGTATAACTAATTGAAATCCGAAGAAAGCCTTTTATTTTCAGAATGTAAGCATGGCGGTAGCCTGCTATGCTTATATTTGATCATTCTCACAAAATGTGAGAATCCTTCAACAAAAAACAAAATGTTACCGTGAAAAGTCCTTTCACACCAAAGTTCTGCAACATAGTCCCTTGTATGCAAGTTCCTAGGCTGTTCAGACCGGGGACTTTCTCTGGTTCCATCAAGAAGTTCATACAGTGTGAAATCGCCCAAATACAGTGTTAGAATTTTGTGACATTAACAAAACTTGTTAGGCATATTCAGATGTAATTTATAACTCCGATTTAATGACCTCTCAACAATTTCCTTCGAATTGGCATTACCAATGCAGTTTTAAGATCAAATTACACAAAAGTAGATAACATATTTTTAAATCTTTAAATTTTTAACAACCCACAATAGATAATAAGTTAGTATAGTATAATGTATGTCCATTTCTTCACATTTTTTGTGTGGTGACTTCTACTGTACTACAAAAAGAATCACTCGACATCCCACAGAACTTGATCTAGGTGGCATGGAATGGTATATACTGTACAAGCGGGGGTTTCTCACTGAGCCGAAAACATAATTAATTATCCACGTCTGTTTTGGATTGTAACACTTGTGTCTATTTAAGTTACACGTTCAGCTTTCTGAAAATTGCAATATTGCTTTTGGCCATGTAGAAGTATGTGACGTGTGTGTGGAGTGTTTGAACATATTCAGTTCAACAAAGCTAATATTTAGTTAACTTATGACATCTATATATATTATAAATATAATAAAATTAAATCACCTTGTAACGTTATGTTTAAAATGTGGCTTGTGTTAGTTATATCAGTGTGTAATAGTTTATTTTAAGTGTAATTTACTTTTTTTATGGATTTCTCTGAAGTGGGTTTGACTGTGGGAAAGAGGGGAATGCATATGCGTAAAGTTACTGGGGAAAATGGTTTGTAAATAGTTATGAATTAAGTTGTTCACTGGGATTCCAGACAGGGCTGCTGCTTGTTTAGGAGTCTGATGGCATGAGGAGACAAGCTGGTGCAGAATATTGTGAAGTTGGTCTGAATGCTGCAGAGTCTCCTTCCAGATGAGAGGAGGTCGAAGAGGCCAAGAGAGGGGTGAGAAGGGTCATAGAGGACGAGTGTGGCTTTGTGGATCCAGTGTTTATCGAAGATTTCTTGGATGGATGGTAGAGGGGTCCCGATGTTCTTGGCTGTCCTCACTATTCTCTGCAGGATACTGCATTCTGACACTTTGAAGCTCTCATACCAGACGGTGACACAGCTGGTCAGGACATTCTCTGCTGTGCCCCTGTAGAGTGTCATGAGGACTGGGAGAGGAAGGCTTGCTCTTCTCAGGCGACAAATAAAGACTTTGTTGTGCTTTGTTACAAGAGAGGTGGGATTGAGGGTCCACGTGAGCAATGTGCATGCAAAAGGAAGCTGGTGCTCTTGATGATTGCACAGGGGAACCACGGATGCGTAGTGGGGTGTGTTCGAGGCAGATCATTTCTTGAGTTTCTTCCACGTTAAGGGCCAGGTTGTTTTTTTTTGCACCATGCCATCAGCAGCTCCACCTCTTCTCTGTAAGCAGACTCCTTATTTTTGTTAACCAAACCATAGTGTAATCTGCTAACTTTATGGCGAGGTTGGAGCTGTGAGCGGCAAGGCAGTCATCGGTCGGCAGAGTGAAGAGCAGTGGGCTGAGCACATAGCCCTTGGCGGGAGGGGGGGCGATGGTGCTCAGAGGGATGATGCCGGAAGTCCTGTCCCCTATGTGGTCAGCCGATAGTTTAGGATCCAGTTGCAGATAGTAGTCATTAGTAGTAGTTTGCATTAGTAGTCATTGCTACCGAATAGTAGTCGTTAAGGTGGGACACAGTTGCTTTCTTTGGTCCTGGGATGATGGTGGCTGTCTTGCAGCATGAGGGGATGACAGCGGCTTTACATTGGATAAAGAGGTCTCCTGACATCAACCACGGAGAGACAATGTGAAGAACCTGATCTTCAAGAGGGGGATGGAGTTCCATGTAGGAGCCTTATTCTCAGCATCAATTCTCAGCGTAGAAATTGTTCAGTTTTTCGGTGATCTTCGCAGAGTCATTGGAGGCCATGATCGGGGCACTTGAGAGACTAAGTGAGGAGTCTGAGTGTCTGGGATTGCGGGTGTCCTGGATAAAGACCAAGATCCAGGCTTTTAATAACTTCTTAGGTACAGCCATCAGTAATGTGTCTGTCTGCAGGGAGAATGTTGACCTTGTCAAGAGGTTCACTTACCTCAGCAGTGACATTCGTGTATCTATTGACTCTTCCTATGAAGTCAGCAGATGGATTGGGAGAGCATGGGGGGTCATGAGGTCGCTGGAAAAGGGGTGTGTGGCACCGATCCAGGCAGTGCACTCAACACAGTACTGTAGGGCTGCAGTAGCTCCTTCAAGCCACACTCTGATCAGTTTTCCAGCTGGTTTGTTTAATCAAAGGTCTGTATGCAGGCATTAACATAACACAACAGTGATCAGAACAGGCAAGGTGGGGTTAGAGGGACAATGTGCGCATGTCAGATATTAGCGTGGGCTAAATCCAGTATATTTCCATCCTTAGTAGAATGTCTACGTGCTGGTAAAACTTAGGGAGTACTAACTTGAGATTTGAATTGGTCCTTCCGAGTTAGTGAAACATGTCCAAGTGACCCCTGTATGGTGGGATGGTGGTAAACCTTTGGGCTGTATAACATTCATAAGCAGAGCAGGCAAACAGCAGTGTCTGTGGTAATATGGGCAGGGGTGGCTAACAAAGCATATTAAGCAGTTGTTCTTTGGATTTAAATATAATTGTCCATAAATTAGTACTAGCTATTTTTTTTTCAATAATCGTACTACCATGCCTTTTGAGCGCCTGATTTAGTACCTAGTTTGTATCTCCTGTCATTTAATGAAAGTGCAAATTCTACTTTACATCAATGGATATGTTTCCCCAATATGACGTCTTTTGCTTTGTTTTACTTGAAACAATCATGAAACATGCAATGAAAAATTTGCTATTATTCACTTCACTTATGCCAATCGATGACGCAGTTCATGTTCCTGGGTTTTGCAGCAGCTGTTTAGGAAAAGATGCCATTTCTGTTTTTCTAATTGAGCCAATAATGAAATGCAATAATCATTTGGGACCACCTCCTGGATTAGGGAAAATAAATACAATATTATGAATGTGTTGCAGAGGTGTCAAACAGTTTGTGTCAAGCAGTATGTCTGTTAATCGATATCTATCAAATAGTATGATGGAGCCAGAAATCATAGCGTGGGTGGGCCAGCAGAAAATCAGGGGGGCCAGTCTCATAACAATTCACTTGGCGACAAAATCACACTCAACTACATATATTTTTCTTATTTTTAAATGAGCCGTGACATTACTAAGACCTAATGAACAAAGAGAAAGAAAAATCTATTTGCTTCTTATCAGCACTTTTCCTCCAATTGATCTAACCACTGGCAGCCATACCTGTCAGACACAATCATTTTATCACACTGTATCGCTCGGTATAAACGCTGAATGGGTGGGCCTGAGATCTATCTGTTTGGGTCTGAGATCCAACTGGTTGGGTCTGAGATCAATCTGTATGGGCCTGAGATCCATCTGTATGGGGCCAGGACCACCCGGGCCCACCTGTACCATGGCAGTAGGTGTCTAGTTTTCATATCAGAGCTGAAACAAGACTGCAGTTTAGCAACTGCAGAGCTAATGCTATAACAGAAAGTTTCAGCAGGAATGACATTATCCAAGTCTCAGACTAGACATCCTGGCATTCTTATGAAAGAAAGTACTAAATCTCGCAACGCTTCATTCCACATAATAAAACGATTCAAGATAATAAGGACAATTCCATCTTATCTGAAAGGTCTCAGGCTAAGAAATGCTACTTACCCAGTCTCCTTGCATCAGTATAACTGAATTCACTGCTCTTTCTGAGTGTTTGTGTGCGTCCACAGATATCTGCTCATTCCATTTTCCTGCATGCCTCCTTAATAAAGAACCACTGAGAGCTACCATACTGGCCTGCAGTGATAATGCTGAAACATAATTATCGTGAGTAATAATTTAATAAATCACTCTGGAGAACCTTTTCTGTGTCAGGCATTGAGGAGAAGTGGCCATATGGCTTGTGGTCAACTTGAACCTTTCAGATAGTATGAGTATTTGATTGCCAATGAACCAAGGTCTGTTACTAAATCAATATTAAAGTGCTTGAGTAAAGTTTAGGAATATAGTCTCCTGTCATAAGGTGTGTGTGTGTGTGTGTATGTATATATATATATATATATATATATATATACAGACGCTCCTCTACTTACGAACTTTCAGACATATGAATGAAGAGGACTGCAAGTCCAAATTTTGTTCCTTGGGCTCCCGTTTCCTGTCTGCAACATCAGTTTTTTTTCTGTGTGCCAATTTTGCTTGATACGACTTCAGGCCGCTATTCCCGCTGCGCAGAAGCGTAGCGTGCGTACTCCCAGTACCCTAGTTCGTTGTACTTGCGTATACCCTTAAAATGATGTTGAATAACGACTTACAAACATTTCAAGTTACGAACAGCCATTCGGAACGTAACTCATTCATAAGTAGAGGAGTGTCTGTATATATATATTCTCTATTGATGTGTATAAAACAATTCTTCAATGCTTTAAGCCTTTTTAATCCACAAACAATATACATGTTTGAAGTGAACTGCTAAAGTCAGCTGCCTACAATCATTCATCTTCTGACTCAGGGCTGCCCAACCCTGCTCCTGCAGATCCACCACCCTGCAGAGCTTAGGTGCCGCCTAATTTAACACACCTGATACAGATAATCAGGCCCTTTAGTAGCATTTCAGTATCAGGGGCAATTCAGCTTCAACATAGCTGGTTTTAATAATGTCATGCTATTGAAGGTGCTTCACTCAGCCTGCCTCGCTGCCTCACTCAGACAGCTGATCTCCCAGAGCAGGGTTGGGCAGCCCTGTTTTAAACTGCTTATCCTGATCAAGGGCCACATACTTGCATGTACAATCATTCTACATGGACAATTCAGAGAATAGCAAAACTGCCTGTGTTTGTACTGTGGGATGAAAATTCTCAACTACAAGGGTAATATGGAAACCTTATGCACACGGCAGAAGTAGGATCCCAACCTCAGCCCTTCTGCCCACTGAATCACCATGCTACCTACTGTGGATAATTAGAGAATTCTAAGATAGGGTGATTGATAATCCATGTCAGGCTGGAGACTTTGAGCTACTTCAGGTTTTACAAACAACTTTAAAACTGAAAGGCTCCTGTTCTTGGCTAAAGAGTTCAGTTCTCCTTGTGCTTTGACTGGCTTGTTTCCTTGACTGAAAGACTCATCCATCTGTTTCATATTTACATTAGTGACACATGTATGATTATAGGAGACTGGCCAATCAACACACAGGAAGAATTCGGTGTTTAAGTGAAATCCAGGTCCTTCTATTACCAGGGAAGGAATACAGTGATAAAGGAAACTGAAGCAGCCAAAAAAGCTACTCTGAAAAGCTAGAAAACAAGTTCTCTGTCAACAACTCAGCATCAGTGTGGAAAGGCCTGCATGACATCCCTTGTGCAACAATAACTGCATGGCGTGGAGGACCATCAGTTGGCTAACAAATTGAATACATTCTACTTGAGATTTTAGAAGAGTAAAGTCTGTCCCTTCATCTGTTCTAAATCAACCTCTATCCAAATCATTCACAGACACTGCACCCACTAACCAGTCTGCATTCAGGATCAGTATGGAAGACAGATCTTGACAATGTCACACTGTACTGTATGAAAGTACGTGCAGATCAGCTGAACTGTTGTTCTGACCTTTGTTGCCATAAAATATGTAAATTACAGTCACTAATAAAAATATTGGTCATTACAAAGGGTTATACCCGAATATACTTTTTTCAGTAAAAAGCTAATATGTAAAATATAACATTCATTGTGTTGCTTTGCATCATTTGCCATACAGAAATGCCTTATTTTGGCATATTTCCACAAAACACAGGTCAGCACTGTTGGGGATTTTCAACATTACTGCCCAGTTTAAAACATTTGTTAGAACAGTAATCAAACTGTAATGAAATGCAAAAAGTTACATTACTTTGATGAAGTAATAAAAATCAAAAGTTACATTACTTATTACATTTTTAACAGGGTAACTAGTAATCTGTAACCTATTACAATTTGAAAAGCAACCAACCCAACACTGCCAGCCAACCATGGATCAGTAAACATGGGGTCATATTGCAACCTACACACCTTGCCTGTTTAGGGGGCTCTGTTAGGATGCTGGTTTTAGACTCCTTCTCAGCATTTGATATCACTGTCACAGAACTGATACACACAAAGCTTCTCCAATTTTACTTATTTAGCAGACACTTTTATCCAGACACATAAAAATGAAGCAGATACTTCATTGCCAGCATAGTTCCTACACAGTTCCTGGAAACTGCAGTTTCTCAGGACTTGAGAGCGATAGCAAACATTAACTCCAGGCCCAGCAGGGATGCATTTTCTATGGCTGTTAAAAAATTAAAAAATCAGCCTACCTTGTGACATACTGGTTCAGGCTTACACGGCTACAACTTTACTAAGGGGTGTTAAAACAGTCTGTTTTAACACCCCCACTATGCCTTTAACCCGACACACACCCACTGCGATGCATCATCAGATCTGCAATGCATCATAACATGATCACATCCAGGTATATTATAGTCTGCCCAGCACCCATAATCTCTTTTACTTCACAGCCGAAATGAGGGGTTGTGAAAATCACTGCTGACCTCCCGCAAGCAGGTTATAACCAGTTTTGACTCCTTTTCTCGGGCAATCAATTCAGATTTCATGATAACTTTTTCTTGCGTGCTGTAACACTTTTGATTTAATATGATAACCTGCTCTTTAATATTTTCTACATTGTGTGTATCTGTACCCTGGTCTCAACAAACCTTTAACAGCCTTTATATCAGTGGTGCTCAACCTTTTAACACTGCAACCCAATTTTTACATGCCAGCTCAGTTGTGACCCTATATCAAGTCAAGTTTAAATTAATGCTGTGATCCAGCGTTCAGTGCACTCTGCAATTTATGCCAATCAATGCCTATCGCACAAATCTGATTGGATGTGTGAGTGACTTTAAAATTAAGCAATTGGGTTGGCTTCTTTGATTGGTTCAGTGTTCAACTAGTTTTGCAATAAGTAGTTGAAGACCAAAGACCTATTTATATAGCTTAAGTCTAGGATTGGGGCTGGGAAATCTGAGCTTGAGGGCTTTAAAATGCTTTCATTTCCAACTCTGTCTTGCAACCCATTCAGAACTTAGGTTGTGAGTCATCGGTTTATATCTTGCACTTTTACACACTTTACACTTGTACAACATGATTGTATTTTGTATTATCCTATATCGATGTTAATATTCTTTAAATCACAAAACATGCACTTTGTATTTATATTGTATTGTGTTGTCTTTTGATTTTCCAAATCACTGCATTGACTAGATACCTGACCACTAAATGGGACAATTTCATGCAATAATATAACTACTGAACACAAAGTACTTTCAGTTGATTTTATGATTTAACATTTGTTTCATTCAGTCAAATGAATGTATATGTTGTAATGGTATATGGCAGAAACATAAAATCTACCTCTGATGGATGCATGTTCCCAATATTATTTAGCTATTTTTTTTTATCATAAAAATGTAATAAAACATCACACAATACAATACAATATCAATATAAATTCATCTGAATTGATAACATGGTTAATTAAGAGCTACTGAGTGGACACATCTTCTTTTAGTAAAAAACCAATAAAACCAAAGCCTGACTAATATAATAATACTGTGTTTTACGTGTATCACTAAAACAGTTTACTGATGAAATGCGTAATGACCCTTAAGCAGATTTGTTGGGTTAACTAAGGTTCATTGCTGTTTTTAAGACTAAACTCCTGCCTCTGTGCTTTATGATCACATGGGATTCACTCAAAGGCTCTTACTTATGGCTTCTGAGGACTTAACATTATTAAGTGGCTTTGCTCTACAGTTTGGCAGTTTAGAAAGAACGTGAGCCAGTGGTGGGAATTCAAGGAGGAACTAGCTCCGTTTAACAGAAGACAAGGCAATTCCATATTACAGCTTTATAAAGGCGTTTTCCTGCCACCTCTGCAGCAATGGGATCTTGGAAGCTGGCTTTCTACAAATAGCAAAAACCACTTTAGCAGTGAGCAGTTTTGTGTGCCACTAACTAAGCTATTCTCAGCCAATTTTAGAGGAGAGGAAGGGATAATACTGCAAGCATTAATAAGTGTAGATACTGGTACTGATACAGAAGTCAATTTACCTTTTTTCCATAATGTTCTTGCTTTTTTTTTACTTACATTAGTTACAATAGTAAAAAAGATGCATTATATAGCAATTTGAAAAACGCATCAGTAATGGCTGTTATATAGTGAAGGAGTGGTGGAAATCATTGTAGAAGAAGAGATATCACAGCGATCATCAGTATGAGTTCAAAATAGCCTCTTATGTTAATAAATAAATTCCTGCAGCGCTAACATAGAAAACAGGTGATTTGCAAGATTCAGGATAGTTGAAGACAATGAGTAGTCAGTGAATGCATTTGCGAGTTTACTGTATTACAAATTTGCATTCCAGTCTACCAGACTATTGCATATTAAGCACTGAAATTATAGGTAGGCCAAACTATGAACTGATTTACAGTGCCCTCCATAATGTTTGGAACAAAGACACATTTTTGCTTGATTTATCCCTGTGATCCATAGTTTAATTTTTTTTTTTTAATAATTCAGATGTGGTGAAAGTGCACATTCCAGACTTCAATATAAAGGTATTTGCATACATTTTGGTTTCACCATGTATAAAATACAACACATTTTATAGTCTGGCAGTGAGGGTTCTTATTGAACGCAGATACAAATATCAGCAGGATGACTGTCTGTGGAAAGAATATCAACTTCATCGAGAGATTCGCTTACCTCAACAGCAACATTTATGTCTCTGGTGACTCTTCCTAATTAAGTCAGTAGAAGAATTGGGGGAGCATGGGAGGTCATGAGGTCACTGGAAAGGGGTGTGTGGTGCACCCAATATCTTTGAAGGAGGATGAAGGTCCAATTCCTTAGAGTCCTGGTGCTTCCTGTCTTGTTGTATGGCTGTGAGACATGGACACTATGCAGTAACCTGAGATGAAGACTGGACTCCTTCGGTACTGTGTCTTCAGAGAATCCTTGGATACCGCTGATTTGACTTTGTTTTGAATGAGCGCTTGCTCAGGAGTCCTGAATGAGGCACATTACCTGCATTGTGTGGGAATATCAGTTACAGCACTACACCCACGTGACGCGATTCCCTGAGGGTGATCCGGCTCGCAGGATCCTCATTGCTGAAGACCCAAGCGGCTGAAGCAGGCCAAGGAGATGCCCACGTAACACCTGGTCATGGCAGATAAATTGGCTTTTCTGCGGGGTGGGACTGGATCGTGTCAGCCTTGAGGGGTCTCCAACTGGGATCTCGAGGTGTTTCGCCGGGTGGTGGGCGACCTGACCTGATATTGTCACACATTCTAGTGTGTGTGTATTTTGCATACCCCTTGCATGCAAGGACTGCTTGAAGTCTGAGATTCAAAGATATCATCAGGTGCTGAGTATCTCCTCTATTGACGCTGTGTCAGGCCTCTACTGCAGCCACCTTCAGCTCATGGTTGTTTCGGGAACTTGCCCCATTAAGTTTCCTCTTTGGCATATGGAGTTAAATCGGGTGACTAGTTTGGCCATTTAAGAATTTTCCATTTTTTTGCGTTAAAAACTCCCGTTGCCGAAGTATGTTTGAGATTATTATCTTGTTATAAGATGAAGTGCCGTCCAGTGAGTTTGGAGGTATTTAGTGGAACTTGAGCAGATAAGATATTTCTACACACCTCAGAATTCATTGTGCCACTGCCGTCACCAGTTACATCATCAGTGAAGATAATTGTGCCAGTACCTGTGACAG
>JAOYFF010000039.1:1991032-2002887 GCA_025773925.1 Cryptomyrus ogoouensis | reverse complement strand
ATCTTGCAGTGTAGCCTCTGTATTTCTGTTCATGAAGTCTCCTGTGGACAGTAGTGTCTGACAAAGACACACCTACCCCCGGAAGACTGTTTCTGATCTGTTGGACAGCTATTTGGAGATTTTTCTTTACCATACTGAGGATTCTTCTGTCATCAGCCGTGGAGATCTTCCTTTTCCTACCAGGCCCTTTGCGATTACTGAGCTCACCAGTGCATTCCTTCTTCTTAATGATATTCCAGACAGTTAACTTTTGTAATCCTAAGGTTTGACCAATGTCTATAATGGTTTTATTCTTGTTTTTCAGCCTCATAATGGCTTCTTTGACTTTCATTGGTACAGCTTTTCTCCTCTTGCTTAACAATAGCAACTACAGACTCCAAATGGTATAAGTAAGCCAAGGTATCTTATCCCTGCACTAAGGAACCAATGAAACACACCTGAGCAATCACAAATACCTGTGAAGCCAAATGACCCAAACATTATGGTGCCCTGAAATGAGGGGGACTATGTATAAAAAGTGTTATAACTTCTACCCGGTGAAACCAAAAGCTACGCAAATAACTTTATTAAAGTCTGGAATGTGCACTTTAATCACATCTGACTTGTTTGATTTGAAATTTTAAACTGTGGAGCACAGGGGTAAATCAAGGAAAATTGTGCCTTTGTCCCACTGTATTTAAGTCATCCATCGGTCTTTGGTTAATGTTTTCTATACTTCATGGCAACAAGTCAGAGAAATAAAAGAAAATGGTAAGAATCACAATAAATTGCAGCAAGACAGTATCTTTTTTACCTCTGGGGTTTGTGAGTGAAGCTTCTGAAGCCTTTCCTCCATCTCCACAGTAACTGTGAACATAAGGAGTGCACTGTTCCCCAGTTCCTGCCACAACCTCTACATTTCTGGAGAGATCCTTGGGTTCAGTGAGGGTTTTCAGCCTGTAGACCTTTCTGCTGCTGGTATCTGACAGATACAGGGTCTCCCTTAGTGGATCCATAGCCAGATAGTACTTGTGGGCAGGGCTAGTGCTGAAAGAAAAACAAGAAAATGTGTGGGTCAGTGTAGACATTATTTCACATTATTATTGTATCAAAATTGTATTGTATCAAAATAAAGTTTTTCTGATTCTGAAAATAGAATACATAATGAACCTGAATGTCTTGAGGAATAATATTGAGATGTACAATGTGTACAGTATGAACCTTTCACTTGATCTATTAAGAACATTCGTATAGAACATCTAAAAGTGTGAGAATTAAGAATCACTTGAAGGAGGAATAGTTTTGATATTATTAATGATTGTTGTATTTATTTATTTTGTAGTTTCTCCAGTAAACTAAAAGGTCTACATTAGATGGTAAAATTACATGCCATCCAAAGCTTATACTATGTAAATTGTTATTCTGTCAGAGAATTTCAGATAAGTAATGACCATTTAAAAATAAGCCATATCATTTTTAGGCTAATATTCAGGTTGAGTTACAGTCTGTTTCATAACCTCAGGTTAATCAGGTACTAGTTGCAGATTATAACTGGCATGTAAAGCTGCTTCATCTGTTTCTTGTTTACATTATGATATATACACTATTTTAACTGCCTGCAGAAAACAGTATGTGGGTCGACTGATCACGTTACAGGTCCTAAGAGGATTAGTCTCTAATCTCCAGTGACCTTGGGCTGTCTAGCATTATAAAAAGGTGTTGACTGCAAAACTGCCTCGTAAACCTCTCTGTTCACTGATTTCCAGAAAACAAACAGACTGGTATCTGAGCAAAGACAGCAGTTCACTGGTCTTTATGTCCCTTGTTGCTTTAAAAATCAAATATCTTTGACGGGGAAAGATAACTAGAGACAGATTATTCTTTTTTTTTTCATTTTAGACTTCTGTTTGCATTGGACAGCAATACCATTCTTCAAGAGCAATTTGACACAATTAGAAGGCCTGCCAAAATGCTAAAAAATGACATGCCAGCTGTCTCATCTGCCCCAGAACACCACATGTAAACCGCAGGGTCTAAAAAGGCTGTTACTGCTGTATAATTTGACATAAGGGGATTTGGAGGTCCTGGCTGCTTTCCCAGGAAGTATACAGGATAAGGTAGATATTAGAAATATATTTTACAGTTGTCATATTTAATAATATCCGACATCAATCAAAACAGTATTCTGACTCAGAAGGTATGAATACCAATAATGCTGGCATGTTGGAGTAGCTGCCTATAGCATCATTTATAATAAAAAAAAGTGTTAACACAATGTAACGGCTATGCTAATGCTAATGCCTAAGGCAACACCAGAATGTGTTACTGCCAGTGACAACTCGATAACAGGTGTAGTTTAAAAATATTTTCCTCTGCAGTATTTGGGGATTTGGGGTATACATCAGTATTTTGGGCATACCCAAATCCTGGTGACAAACGTTGCTTTCAACAAAATATATGGTATAGGAAACACCCACACACACACACACACACACACACACTATAATGTGTGACAGTATCAGGTCAGGTCGGGTTGCCGTGCCCACCACCCGGCGAAACACCTCGAGATCCCAGTTGAAGACCCCTCCAGGCCAGCATGATCCAGTCCCACCCTCCAGGAAAGCCCATTCATCTGCCGTGGCCAGGTGTTACATGGGTGTCCCCTTGGCCTGGTCCAGCCGCAATGGGTCCTCGGCAATAAGGATCCTGTGAGCCGGATCACCCTCAGGGAATCTCGCCACATGGCCGTAGTGCTGTAACTGATGGTCCCTTCACAATGCAGGCAATGTGCCTCATTATGTGATGTGTAATGTGACTCCTCTAGCAACCGGTCGTTCGACACAAAGTCAAACCAGTGGTACCCAAAGATTCTGATGAAGAAACACAGTATCAGTAAAGGAGTCCAGTCTTCATCTCAGGTTACTTGTTGTATGGCTGTGAGACATGGACACTATGTCTCACAGCCATACAACAAGACAGGAAGCACCAGGACTCTAAGGAATTGGACCTTCATCCTCCTACAAAGATATTGGGTGCACCACACACCCCTTTCCAGCGACCTCATGACCCCCCCATGCTCCCCCAATTCTTCTACTGACTTCATAGGAAGAGTCACCAGAGAGGTGAATGTGGCTGTTGAGGTAAGCGAATCTCTCAATGAGGTCAACATTCTTTCCGCAGACAGTCACCCTGCCGATATTTGTATCTGCGCTCAATGAGAACATTCACTACCAGGATGTGGTCGATGTTAGACCTCTTAGGTGTAAAACCAGACTTCTCCGGTCGCTGGTAGGTGAGCAAGTGATCACAGGTCCTGGTGAGGATGACTCTAGCAAGGACCTTACCTAGCACTGAGAGCAGTGCTATTCCCCTGTGGTTACTAATATCCAGGCAATCACCCTTCCCTCTCCAGATAGGGACAACCAGTCCCATTTTCCAGTCAGTTGGGAGGATGCCAGTCTCCCAAATAGAAGCAAAGATTGCTTGCAATGCCAGGAGGACCACCAGGCTGGAGAAGTTCACCCCGGATACTTCAGATCCCTCGGAACCATCCTTCTCAGTTCCTGGTGCAGACCAAAGTTACCATCAAGCTGTGCACTGTGACTTCACTTGATAATATCCAGGGTTATCTGCAAAACGATACACCTCCTTCTGGATACACCGGCACACAGCATGCCAGCATACACTAACACATCCCCCAGTAACCTTCAGGGTCTTTTCACATCACATTAGGATCAGCAGTTGCACCCAAGTCTGCAAGTTCCTCACACAAACTGTGTGCAAACTCATCAGAAACAGCTTCATCTTAGAGTCTGGCCAGGTCCAGCCTCATTCTCCAAGTAAGTGGGAGCCTTCTGGACCTAAGCTGAATCTTCAGAGCAGCAATAAGAAGTCTGTGGTTAGAATTCACAAACTGGACACTTCTCTAGATTCCGAAGTTCTGTATAAGCCTCTAGCATTTGTTCACAAGGATGTGATCAATCTCCACTGCCATACCACCAGTACTGGAATACCAAGTCCAATGATGCAGCTCAGCGTGCTGGAAAAAGGATCCCTTCTGTATATATACCTCCCTAGATATGCAGCAAAGAGTCCGATTCATATCATTAGCTACAAAAGGTACCACTGAACCCCTTTGGCCAGGACCATCCTGAATTAACTGCAGTCTGACTAAGGGAGACCACATAATGGACCAATTCAGAATGGGAACATCTTGTATACAGGAACAGCATTTAGACAGGAACCACACTCATCTAAAAGGAATCTGTTGCACAGTGGTATAATTGTTTCCCTGGTGGGTGTTCTCAGCTGACAAGTAAGTAATGACCTTTCTAGGAGGACTGACTGAGGTAGACCTTTCTAAGCTTCCACGAAGAAACTGTCCTTTGAAGTGTCTAGCCAGGTGTGCCACAGAATGCCCTACACCAAGCTCAGCCAGTTCTGTATCCTCAGATAACTGGTGAGAATGCTGCTTGGTTATATAATATTAAAAAATTACGTATAATTGTACTGCAAAAGTGCAGGGGAACCATTGCATAATGCTCTGTTGTTGATTTTAAAATATATAAATGTGCATAAATATTTACTGGTGTTTAGATTTGAGAGGGGAAAAAATCATAATTATTGGTTTGCTTTAATATTTTGTTTTGTTATGTGCATGTCTAGTCAAGTTATACATCATGCTGTGGATGCCTTGATCAATGAAGAAAAATATACCTATTTATTGAATCCTCCAGGTGTCTATTACTGAAGGCAGTGAAAGCATAAGCTAAATAGCTCAACGAGGCCTCTGTCTGAGGGTGGTACACTGACTTGTAGAGGAGGTGGATTTTGAGAAGCCTGCAGATCCCCTTCATCAGCCAGGAGATGAATGCCATTACCTGGTCAATGGTGATGTCTTCGGGGATGCCCATGAGGCTGAACAGTTGGAGTAGCTCCCAGGTCAAGTTCTGTGAAATGGACCTTGGGAGTGGAACAGCCTGGGGGTACCTGGTAGTATAATTCACAATAACGAGGATATATTCATGGCTTCACGTACTGGGTGGGAGGGACCCTGACCAAGGATAATGTGCTTGAAGAAGACCTCAGTGATGAGAAGTTGCACCAAGGGGCTGGGTGGTGGTGGATGGGGCACTGCAGGCAAAAGTTCTTGATTGGTGGGACTCATCCCCAACCAATAAAAGCAGCCCCAAACGTATTCTTCAGTGCTAAAGACCCCTACAGTAGGTGCCAGACTATGGCACAGGTGTAACTCAGCTCTATAATCACATCCACCTGCCTCTGGGGTACTACGGACAAGTCCCTCCATAAGGGACTGAGTATTAGAGATGCCACCATGGACCAGAAAATAGCTGTCTGGGAGACATCTGGGCATCTTCTGCTCCAGCTAGACTACCACGACTTGTCCATTACCTCCAGCAGTGTTTCAGACTTTCATCGCTCATTCAGGAAAAGGACCCACTCATGTCTCCTTCCAGAAGAGGTCAGAGTACAGTTTATTAACATTCCCCGTCAACCTGCCCAACATGAATCAGGTGCAATAGATGCCATTGGATGGCAGGTGGTTGCCCTGTGCAGCCTTGTCACTTTGGCCATAATTCCCCACACCAGCACTGCGGGACACATGATGGGCCTTGAAGCCAGGAAAGCCCAACTCTCATGAAAAGGTGATAAGCTACTGCCCTGCAGACCTCACAATGTGCAGCATAGCAGCAGAGACGGCCCTGAAGTCCCCAGCCACACGGCCGAGTGGTAGGAAGACTTCCATGGGAACCCGCAGGAGAGTAGAGGGCAGTGTTAATTTTGTAAATGTAAATTTTGATGATAAGTATTCGATGATGACCTTTTATTTGATGTCTGAATCGTAATGACAACGTAAAGGAAAAAATGATTGACAATGAAAATTACGGCAAAATTGATGTTTGTTATGCTCTGAAGTTATGCTCTTCAAGAGCAAGTATCAATTCTCACTGTCTCCTTGCATCTTTCTCATTGGATGATTTGTTTTTCCCGCTTGGTGCATGTCTGTGCAAATGCCAGCTTCCAGTATAACTAACACTAAGTTCGCACTACATGACTTTAGTCCCGATTTTACGCTCGCGACAGTTTTTGGAAATTGCCGACAAAACCCCCAGATCAGCACTGACAAATCAGCAGTCAACTGCTATGTGTGAACTGTTTACAACGCAACCTGACAGAGTCGCCAATGCGTCACAGGTGCCCGTCAGATATCTAGCAAGCTAAATATCTAGACCTGACGGCGTCACCAAATCCTGTAGATGTGAAAGGTGCTGCAACTGGCAGTGAGTGCGGCGATGAGCCCCAGCCCATGACAGAGCAAGACACGGAGTGAGGTGAAATCCGAGGGAGGAATATAAAAAGGTGTAACAAGTTCAATTTGTTGAGGAACTGTTCTTAGTGTTCAGGGATACACACACACACACGTGCAAGGGTCATCTTAGAGAGAAGTATCTTCCTGAAACTAAACCAAGATAAGTAAATTGTATCTAGTAAACAGAAGGAAAGACACATAAGCTTAATGTTTAGTCCTAAATGCCACACTGATGTCCCTTTTGTGTTGTTTCAGCAATTTTACTGTATTATGTACTTTCTGTTTTTGAAGAAGGGTTATTGTAAATTGTGAAGACGGGTTTTGCAAATGGTTAAATGGGTGTTTGATAGGTGTTTAGATGCCCTAATAACAAAAATATTACAGTATAAAATGGCCATATAGTTAAATTAAATTTGGTGGGAGGCAACAGTCCCCTTAGGGGAGTTATCTTCCCTGCTATCTACTATTGCGGGCACAGAAAACTCAAGCAACTTGCTTACACCTTACTTTGTCCCTGACCTTCCCCCAACCATGAGCTGCTTGTGCATAGTGGATTCCTGGTAGCTTGTTGCCTCAATGAGTGCAAGACATAATTGCATGAAAATGCAATTGTTCCCCAAATTAACAAATTCAATTACGGGGATAATTAGGATACGTTGACTGAATACTTAAACAATCAAAATCCCATTTTGTTTATGTGCATTTTTAAAGCTCTAAATCTTAAATTAACTCTGGTCAGACCATTAATCAGTAAAAGAGGAAAAGTGCTGAATTTACCCAGGAGTCCCGATCCTGCCAAAGATCAAAACACGTTTCAGGTTGCTGCAGCTTTTCTTTCCTCAGCTACAGTCAGTGTTTATGAGTTCAATAAATTATACTGGACAGAGAGATTATAGTATAGTATAGTATAATATAGTGATACTTTATTAATCCGTTTGGGGAAATTCTCTTTTCACTTCACCCCATCTTGCTCACATACAGACACAGACACATGTGTGGATATTTTGGTACCTCACAACCTGGATGGCTCGCCATCACAGACATCTTCAAAATTTCCCTGAGTCAGGTGACTGTCCCCAAGTGCTTCAAGTCCACCACCATCATTGGTCCGATGTGCTAATTTTGGTTATTAACACCAGAGCTAAAGACATAATTAAAAAATAACGGAGATGACCACATTAGACAATCAACCATTTTCCATAGTGGAGGATGAAGGATTTCGTCAGCTCATTCACCATTCCCCCCCGCATAAAATGGCTGAGCAGGGACAATTGATCACAGTCCTCTGAAAACAGAAGAGAAATCACATCCTATATTGGTTCAAAACAGAATACTATTTTAATTTACAATACGGAATGATCTGGTAATATGGGATGGTTGGCAACTCTACTTAGGTACCCACAATAGGGTTTTATATGGCCCACGATGTTTTTAATTTATTAATTATTGAGTCTGACCTGCACTGCCAGCAACCCCCCCTTGGAAGTAGTTTGGAGGTAATCAGTATCAGCAATATAAGAAAAATAACTAATACCTAATAACTAATTCATCTAATACCTCAAACAACTTCCAGGTATAATTAATGGTAATTAAAAATAAACTAATTATTACTTTAACTAAATTGTCAGAATCAAGCCTAACCTGCCATTTAATTGATACTTCATTGGTCCCTGTGGGGAAATTCTCTTTATACCTCCTCCAACTTGCTCTTTGTAGGCAAGAGTAAGCTGGCTGTGAAGGGCAGCCACCTGCTGCAGCACCCGTGGAGCTGGGGGTTAAGGGCCGTGCTCAGGGACCCACACATGTGCCAAAGCTGCGTTTAAACTGGTGACCTAGAGATCACACACAGGCTTAGCCTACTGAGCCACGTGCTGCCCCCTTGAAAAAAAAAAAAAAAAAATCAGGGGAGAGTGAGAATGCAGTCCCTTACTACCAGAAATTATGCAGTGGAGATTCCCACATTTGGGGAATTCGCAGGGGTCAGCACAGCCACAGTGCATAGCTGGGCCTCACCCTGGGTGAACCACCTGTGTGATCCTGGTACAGTATCTCCCCTGCCAGGTAAGCATTTCCCTGCTTGGCCAGCAGATGTCACTGGTCATCCCTTTCTTAGTGCTTGAGTCTTTCCTGATTGTTTAGGACCCACACCTGAGTATTGTTAGTCCCAGCACTAGTGTGTGATTTGTCAATGAACTGCACCTGTGTCTTATTCCTCCTAGTCCCTAGTGATTTATTAAATGTCAATGGCCCACACCTGTTTCTTGTTTAGTCTTGTCACCAATGTATGTGTGTTTTCCCTTGCTTTGTTACCTTGTTTGTTGTTGTGTTCAGCCATTTTGTTTGGTTCCTGCGTGTTTTCAATGTGCATAGTCTTGCCGTAATTGTTAGAGTTGTTCTGCTTGTGTGCCCTCACTTGTAATTCCATCCTTTGTTTCTCCTTGTGTAGCCTTCCTGCCTTTGTTTTGACCCCTCCTGGTCTCTTTTGTTTCATGTCTGAGTTCTCTTCCAATAAAGTTCCATGTTTGTTAGGAAGCTGCACTGTGGACCGTCTCTTCTGTCATGCCCCTGTGACATAAATAATACTGATAAACTGTAATGGACAAGAAATTGACATTTGTTTTTTCAGTCAGGTACATACATTTTTTTTATTTTTGTATCTATTTCAGTTTACAGGAATTCTTATGGTATTAGTTTTCGTTAATGATAATCCTGGATGACTCAACAGTTGTGGGTCTCCTCAGCAAAGGCCCCTGTCACTTGTTGAGTATTTCTGCTTGTTTGTATGTTACTCCATCGCCCTTGTAAGTTATTATGTGCCACAGTATACCTAAATATGGATCACATGACAGTACAGTCCACTTTATTTTATATATACTGTGCATTTGGTGGTGTATTGCTGTGATTATTTAAAAAAATGAACATAATTTTTGTTGCATTTGCTAACTTGGGATTCGTTTACCTAATATAAGCATTTAGTCGACGGTCTGATGACGCAGAGATGGTGGTGCAACCCTATTTTCCCCAAAACAATGTTATCCATGTATTGTTTTTTTCTCTCTTGGGTAGTTTGAACATGTGCGTTGGACTTGCAAATGTATTATACAGCTCTGAAGAACGCTGTAAACATGTGCAATCAACTGACTCTTAAAGGCTTCAGAGCCCATCAGGGATCCCTTGGATCACCATTCTGGCTAGTAGGCTATGCAGCTAAGCAAATGAGGCAAGTGCTCTGGGATTCAAGCCTGACTGAGGAGTTCCCTCACAAGCTTCTACTTCCAATCATTTTCATCACTAATGTCAGGTTGACTAACAAAAAGGATTAAATAAGGTTAAGTATTTGTGTGTGATTTTTATAGATGTGCACAACAAACAAACTAGTGAGTCACTCTGTCCTCCATGCCGATGGAACGAAAGACCTCCTTTAAGAACATACATAGAGGTCTCTGTGTATTTGGACATACTGAGAGGTACAGAGACAAAAATATCATAGGCATTATTCCTCTGGATCCCAGCATTAAAATGCTTTTTATTTACCACAGGAGTTCGTTGTCATTATTTCAGTTGTATATATACCACCACCTGCAAATGTAAAGCAGTACTTCATAATCTGCTAGCAGTTATTAGCAAACAAAGTGCACACTCCATTTGTAACTTTATCATAGCTGAAGACTTCAATTAGGCCAACCTGATCAATCACAAAAGCCTGTGATTGCAAAATTTAATCAACATGTGAAATGTCTAATTCGAAGTGCAAATGTACTTGATTTCAGTTTATATAAATATCAAAAATAGAAATAAAGCCATACGGCGATTCCACTTGGGTCAGTCCAGTCAAATTTCTTTGTTCCTAACCCTGGTTTACAGGCCATTCAACATTACGGTCAAACCATCCATCAGGACAATAAAGATTTGATTTGAAGGCACCTTCTCACAGTTCCATTTGTGAGAATAGTAATAATGCCACATTATGTAATAACTTAATGTAACGATTTTTGGCCACATTATGTAATAAATCAACAAAATTTAATAAACGTATAGCCTACATTATCATTTTATATTACAACATTTACATATTATCATCATCGTCATCATCATTGTCATCATCATCATCTGTATTACGTTGTCCAAAAAAAAGCATTAGTGTGATTTTGTGATCCATTTTGGGTGACTTCTGTCTCTGTGACAGAACAGCAGGCAGAAGTTCAAATAAATAGTGGCATAGAAAATACCAAGTGGGTTGGAAAATTGGTTAATTGATTTAGGTTATGAGCTACTTTAATCAACAAATGATCTTTAAGTACGAGATAATGAACGACTTAGCTTCACAAAGCTTTCTGGAAATGCACCCCTGATAATTTACCTAATTTATCTAATGACAATTTGTTACATTTTGTCAATATATTACATAATGCACTGTTTTTAAAAACATCACGTTTTTACATTATGTAATAGCGTTGCATTATGTGATGAAAATTTGTTACATTCAGGCGAATTATTACACAGTGCTGCATTATTATATAATGCGTTGTTACACACAAACTGGAAATAGTATGCACGACACATCAGGCGCACATAGACATCGAGGAGTACACATTACTAGTATGAGTTGGTTATGGCAAATGCTTGTTACAGTCACTCATAATCAACAGTTTGGCAACATTGTGGTTTCCCAATAAATTATACACCAGCACTGGAGAAAGAGCAGTTGATAAGACCAAGACTGTCTGTCGGCTCTGTTATACCCAACTCAGATATGTTGCTGGAAACATATTCAAAGTGCTTAATCATTTGAGACGGCATCAGTGTGTGTCTGTGTGCGTGTATGACTGCAGCAAGGCAGATATCATCTCTGCAAGTTAGTCTCCCTGTGGCATCTAAAGCACTTGTGCCAGGAAATTCAGACGGGCTAAAAATATAGGTAGGGTTAGGAGGGTTACTTAATGTATTCTGGTACTTTTACTATATACCTGTTAAAAATGCAGTCAGTAACCTAATCCATGAATCACATTATTTATGTGACATAATGACTACTTTTCATAATGTACTACGTCAATGTCAAATGTACACAAATGCAAGAGAAAAGAAATATCAATTGAGCAGCCGTGACAAATAAAATGAAGGCACGCACCATTAATCTTATCATCTCTCTTTATACATGGCTTAAGACTGCCCTTAGTATGTTTTTTTTAGCAAAGCAGATAATATATGGAACTCTGACAGCCCTTTTGTCACTTAGACCTATATTTTGCTTTATGTGTTTTAAATCACTGGCTAGGTTGTTGTTGCAACATAAGGCTAAATCAATGGAAAAAGAAAACATTGAGGTGAAAAGTAGCTAACCATCTAGCTAACTGTATCTATTGTCAAATGAATAAAAAAGCACTCGTCTGCAAAACATTAGGGCAATTCATTTTTTATGATTAAAATAAGACACAAAGGGGTGGTGGTCATAGGGACAGTTGACCTTTGAGGGGGAGGTAGTGCAGCGCAGTGTAGTGATCATATCCCGGCATGCCCACGGGCGAAATAGCCCCTGTCTATAACT
>JAOYFF010000039.1:1966296-1990932 GCA_025773925.1 Cryptomyrus ogoouensis | reverse complement strand
GTAAATAGCCCCTGTCTATAACTGTAAATAGCCCCTGTCTATAACTGTAAATAGCCCCTGTCTATAACTGTAAATAGCCCCTGTCTATAACTGTAAATAGACCTTGTATTGTATTGTAGTGCCAGTCAGGCGAATCACAGAAGTAAATCAATATGCAGTTCTGACAAATGTTAGTAACAAAAATTATAAAAGCAAAGAAATTGCTACAGGTAAAGTAGACAACACTGCTTCAGGCTGAGGACCAGGACCTGTGGTCAGTGATTAAATACCAAACTTATTTACTGATGTGAGGCACTTGTAATCCAGTCATACTTTAGTGTTTCACCTGCTTAAATGAGATGGTACGAAATCTAGATTTTATCGGTAAATAAGTTGGGTTTTACCCATAATGCAGCTAAATATCAGGAGGCACATAAAGCTAAATAAATGAAACAACGAATGAATATCCACATTTACATTTCTTTGCCTCTACAGCTGTGCTTTCAAAAACTTATAATGCACGTGTCGGAGTGCATTTACCCACATATGCTACAGTGACTTCACATTTGACTTACAGATTTGTATATAGAAACCGGTCTTTGGATTTACAAGCTAAGACTGGCATAAATATGGGAATATTACTGTAGCAAATGTGTATGGAGACTTGTGTGATTGTATCTCAATCTGTATGTATGTAATCAGATTTGTATATTTGTAAATGCATACTGTCTCATGGTTTATACTCTGACACTGTTCCTCACTTAAGCCCTCAAAAGCTTGCCAGTGGGACAGCGTTAAGCCCTAAGCCCTCAAAACCTGGTCGATACAGACAAATCTTCACATGCATTTGCAGAACTGCCATGGCAGAAGTGTAGCAACAATCATGTGCAGAACGACAGCCAATTGAGAGATCCGACTGAGTTGTAACTGATGACTTGTCTGTATTTACAGCTCTTGGAGCAAAATACTTAGACTTTTTAGCAATTAATTCCTATATACACATTTACAGATTTGTCTACGCATTCATAAATCTATGCACGCATTTACAGATTTGTCTACACACGAACAAATTTCAATACCCTTGCAAATCTCATTACACATTTAGAGATTCTTTTGCAGGTTTACAAATCGGATTACGAGCACGGATTCTGAATACACATTTACAAATTGTTTTTACATAATTACAAATTTGATTACACACATACGAATTGATATACAGTCACGCAACTCTCCATACACATTTGCAAATAATTTTGCTACAATAATAGCCCCATACATAAAGCCTTAGCAACGGAATATATTCAAGATATAGTAAAGATTCTGGTATTTTGAAATCTTGGAGATAAAATTTGGGTCACTCAACATACAATTTTGCCAAAGGTAATTCGGCAATATTCCGTATCACCATAATACTGCCTAAGGCTAAATAGTAGTCTACTAATAAATGTGTATTTGGTTCATAAACGTAAAAATACTGTTTTCACAAATGTTAGCTAAATGTGTGACAACTGCGGTATATGCGGGTTAATGCACTTAGCCGTACATTATACATATAACTCACTCCACGGAGGCGACTGCCCTCTGTTTCATGGCAGGTGGTTCTTTGCCTCCACAACCATGTGGATAATGTATAATTCACGGCTTGACGTGTATTAGCCCTTACATATCTGACTTTGTTCCAGCCCATTGTCCTATCAAGTCAAGCATCATCATACAATTGACAAAATATACATCTGTCAGTAATCTGAATCATGTTTGCTCACTTACCATCACCCCATCACCATGAAATCTTTGAGAGACTGCTCCTAATGCAAATCCATCATCCCAGTCTCTATGGACTAAAACCAATAAACCTACGAGGCAAACAGATCCACAAAGAAATCCATCTCCCCTACCCTTCATATTGCCCTAACTCACCTCAAACGCCAGAGAACATATTCTGAATGACATGAATGCTATTCATCGACTATAGCTCAGCTCTCAACATTATTACAAAACAGGATACTCTCTGATTACCTGATCAGGGTCTCAAGCAGCCCCTTTACAGCTGGATTCTTGACTTTCTGGCTAACTGCTGCCTGGCAGTTAAGCTAGGGCCTCATCTACTTTTCAGAAACACTGAAACATTTTCCAAATATGAGCCTGAGAAATCTATTTACAGTCACCAACAAGAATACATTCAGTCCAGACTGTTTGTCTGGTATATATCGATTAATTTTTGTGCTATTAAGCTCAGAGAATCATGCACAGATGTATTTGTTTTCTGACCAGATATTGGCTAATATTGCAGTTAATTTCAGAACAGATATTAAAAAGTCTCTAAATATGGTATTAATTTTATTTGTTACATAATCTGACTTTCCAGGTTTTATTTTAAGTATTTGTAAAATAACCTACACAATACAAATGATTTAAAATGATTCTACGCAATATTTTTGAATGAGGATAAAGTAGTCTAAAGTAATATCACAGTACACAGTGTATGTGCATGATCAGAAGTGAATTTTAACTGTTAATAATGAATAATGAATACTTCAAATTTTACTTTGCTGCTGTGTAAAAAAATTAGAAAAATTACCATTTCATTGCAGGAGTCTGTTTGAGAATATTTAACCAAAATCTTAAAAGTGACAGAAATTGTGTAGCACAAATTAAATAATAAAAAAAAAAGATTACCAACATACCTGTGCCTTACATCTCGGTTTCTACCAGAATGCCAGGTAAGGAAGGAAGAAAGAACAAATCATTAGTTTTACTTAAAATGATCTTCATGTAGGTCTAGAAGTATGGTTGTGTGGAACTATGTGCGTGTATGTCTATCAAAGTGCATCAGCTTAAGCATTTCAAAATCTCTCCTACAGCCGTGGCCAAGGGTTTTGAGAATGACACAAATATTAATTTTTACAAAATCTGCTGCCTCAGTTTTTATGATGGCAATTTGCATTTACTCCAGAATGTTATGAAGAGTGATCAGATGAATTGCAATTAATTGCAAAGTCCCTCTATGCCATGAAAATGAACTTAATCCAAAAAAAAACTATTTCCACTGCATTTCACCAAAAAGGGCTTCACAGGCAAGGATATTGCTGCTAGTAAGATTGTGTCTAAATCAACCATTTATCGGATCATCAAGAACTTCAAGGAGCGAGGTTCAATCCTAAACTACTAAAGTTGGTTCAGCTGCTGGATCGGGGCACCACCAGTGCAGAGCTTGCTCAGTAATGGCAGCAGGCAGGTGTGAGCACATCTGCATGCACAGTGAGGTGAAGACTTTTGGAGGATGGCCTGGTGTCAAGAAGGGCAGCAAAGAAGCCACTTCTCTCCAAGAAAAACATCAGGGACAGACTGATGATCTGCAAAAGGTACAGGGACTGGACTGCTGAGGACTGGGGTAATGTCATTTTCTCTGATGAATCCCCTTTCTGATTGTTTAGGGCATCCGGAAAAAAGGTTGTCCGGAGAAGAAAAGGTGAGCTCTACCATCAGTCCTGTGACATGCCAACAGTAAAGCATCCTGAGACCATTCATGTGTGGGGTTGCTTCTCAGCCAACGGAGTGGGCTCACTCACAATTTTACCTAAGAACACAGCCAGGAATAAAGAATGTTACCAAAACATCCCCCGAAAACAACTTCTCCCAACCATCCAAGAACAGTTTGGTGATGAACAAGCTCCAGCATGATGGAGCACCGGCCATAAGGCAAAAGTGATTACTAAGTGGCTCGGAGAACAAAACAGCGACATTTTGAGTCCTTGGCCAGCAAACTCTCCAGACCTTAATTCCACTGAGAACTTGTGGTCAATCCTCAAGTGGTGGATGGACAAATAAAACCCCACAAATTCTGACAAACTCCCAGCATTGATTATGCAAGAATGGACTGCCATTAGTCAGGATTTGGCCCAGAAGTTGATTGACAGCATGCCAGGGTGAATTGCAGAGGTCTTGAAAAAGAAGGGTCAACACAGGAAATACTGACTCTTTGCATAAACGTCAATTAATTGTCAATAAAAGCCATTCACAATTATGAAATGCTTGTAATTATACTTCAGTATACCATAGAAACATCTGACAAAAAATCTACAAACACCAAAGCAGCAAACTTTGTTAAAACCAATACTTGTGTCATTCTCAAAACTTTTGGCCACAACTAAAGTCACCCCAAGTAAAGCTACCCCACTATTTACAGCTACCGTCCAATACGCCACTGTATACACCACTGTATTTTGACTCGACCAGTAGCACACTGTGTTTAGCTAATCAATACCTCATAAAGGGTTTTAACTAACTAACCAATCAACTAACTAATCAATCAATTAACTAATTGAGCTGGTTGTGAAATTTAACAAATCCATGGTATTGCTGAGGAGCCACTAAGGAGAGTTTTGAGAACCATAGTAGTGTTTACCTCGCCATCCAACAAGACATCAACTTTTTAGAGATCAGAAGAAATGTTTGTTTAGTTTTCATTGTGTTACTGTTAGTTCGCATATGTCCTAATGTTCAGATGATATATATTTACTACTCAGCCTTAAACATTTTCTATGACTAAGACTTTTGTACCACAGTACTGTGTGTGTGTGTGTGTGTCTGTGTGTGTGTGTGTGTGTGTCTGTGTGTATTTATGCGCACACATATAATAAGTAAAGGTGTATCAAATGATCACATGTATAGTAAACAGTACCTGAGTTCTAAAATGCTAAGAGCATAACCATTTGGGAGAATCCGCCTTACAAAGTTGAAGTCTCCAACATAAATGCTTCCATCAGCACCACAAGCAATGGCAACTGGGGCAAAGAGTTTGTTGTTCAGTGGTGGCCCATTGCAGCTGGCACAGGAGATGGCTCGCACCTGCCCACTCCCCATAACTGTGCTGATGACCGGAGGCTGCTGAGATATGAAGATATTCTCCCCATTTCCTTTATGCAAAATACCTGTGTCATAAAAAGAGAATAAGAAAGATGCCACTATAAAGGTGGTATTTATATGGGAAAAAAGGGAGTTCATGTGAAGGCTATTGCACACCAATGTTTGTAGCACTGGTGTGTGAATTTCTAATTGTCTATATAAATTGGAACATCCACAAATAGCTTTGACAGATCCAGAAATTGTTCTGTCATAGAGGAGTCCTTTTTCCAAAAAAACATTTTAACTCAGTGGCCTGTTTATTGCACACAGCTGCTTAATAGTGCAAAGAATGTGCTCCTCACCCCACAAATAATGTGGCTGCAACTGAATACATACAGCATGCAGGCCAAATGAATCACTCACTGGTTGGCTGAACATTACAAAAGCTAAAAAACACTTGATCCAAGTGGTTATGAATATGTTGTGAGTGCTGGTTCGTGATATGGTGGTTCCAGCATCTCAGAAACACTCTCCCAAGATTTTCATCCACCACACTGTGAATAATTCACAGAGAAACACCCAGACAACAGAAGTTTTGCGAGTGAAAACATCTTGTTAACAATGGTGGTCAGAGAATGCTAACAGTGCAAAATGAACAGCTTGGGAAAAAATGTACAAAATGGGTTCTCAGGATGCACCATTAATCCACCCTTCTGAAGTTCTGAAGGTTAAAAGAAGGGCTTACCCAGTACTAGTTAGGTGTACCTAATACATTTTATTCTCAATTGCTTTGGCACATGTCTCAAATGATAACTGACATTTGAAAAACAATGATTGTAATCCCCACACCATGACATCACTTATACACAGCAGCACATCATGACTCATTGTTTCCCACAAATTGCAAATGTGTTCACTGAGGGAATTATTTTCTTTTGAGATGTGAGTTAATATTATGGGTGCGCTACGGCCATTTGCTGCCTAACCATAGTGTTGTGCTGTATATAAACTCTTCTGAGAAATACACTTAAAGTCGTAAGAAAGTCATGTATGTAATAATATTTTATTTGCCATTTGAACATGTACAGGTACATTAGAACTATACTGTTTGCCGGCTCCATCTTGCTCTCCATAGCTTCAGGGTCACAGCACAGGCTCAGTCAATGTGTGGTGCCCAGGAGCATGTGACTATTCTGCCAGGGCTTAAACCGGCCATCTTCCCATCACAGGCAGAGTCTTAGCCCACTGAGCCAATCACTGCCCCAGGTGTGTTTCACGAATGCGCCAAAGCAATTGAGAAAAACTGTAAAGTGGCCACTGAGCGCAGTTCTGCCTTTTCCTTATTTTAAGTAATGTACATCTTTCTAAACCTTTTTCTCAAATATGGTAACTTTGTTACCCCACTTGGTAAATATCATATGCATTAAGTATTAAATCTCCCATAAATCCCAAAACATTACTTTTTGTAAATCAATCCCAACACAAAAATGTTTATTAAACCCCAACACCGCAAATCCCATTTACTCCAACCGTACACTATGGTGCTTCCTCCACACATGCTAGCACATTGGGAGTCTTCAGTAATCAAGGTCTTTACGAGAGTGATCTGTTTACTAACCTGCTGAAAAATAAAGACCTGAATGGAGGGATATATATGGAGCCCAGCTCATAACCATAATAATTATATATATTGTACCCATGTTTTAATATATTGTGGGAATGATAGTAAAAATTATATACAGTATAGTGGCCTCATTTAAATATATTGTGGGGACGATTTAGTAAAACGTGGCCACAATATATGTATTTTTCATTGCTATGTCATGAGTGGGACTCCACAGATATACACTATTGCGGTCATATAAATCATTTATAGCCCTTGTTCACTGCTTGAACACTGGCTTGGGTCACTTTTTTCAGAAAATTTTGCTATAACAGATACATGAATCCATTATAGTATATAAGGCCTGTAGCTAGAAATACATTTTGGGGGGATGTCCCCCTTGGTAGAATATGCCAAATTGGGGGGGGGGGGGGGGTCCCATTGGTGAATGTTGCCAGCTGGGGGGGGGAAGCATTTTTAGGGGGGGGTTCAAACTAATAATTTATGTGACTGCCTGCATGCCTGGTAGGTGGTAAACAAATAATTTTTGTACGCGGCTAGGTGCCTGCAGTGTATGCAGCAAAAGGAAAGAGTTTGAATCCATACCACTTTGCAAGTTGAGAGTGTGATGCTTATCCAGTGACCAGCCACCTAAGTTGGAAGGAACCATCTCAAAGCCTTGCACCAATGCCGTCCTCTTTTCCGTGACAACGAAATCAGGACACGACTCGTACTCATAGCCGACAGTCACTGAAAGAAAAACACAATCATCATTTGATTTCAGTTTAACAACTAATTCATAAAGTAATTTGAGTGTTGCAGCCTTTCTTAATGTATGACAAGAAGAGGCCGCACTTTCCTTAATACGATTTTATTCAATGTCTCCATAGAGACGTTGCATATAAGCAAAGTGCAACCTCTTCATGTCATACTTGATTGATTCTTTTTTGCGTTCGAGCACTCTGATAATGGTGTTATATCACTAGGAGCGAAGCCAATTTTTTCTGTACTTTATTGAGCCTTTCTTCATGAATAATGCTTTCAGTGCCAGACGATTGTAGTTTTATACAATTGCAAACAAGCATTTCTTCATACTAAAGTCACTTTTTCAAAACTCTTCACACAGTTCCACCAATATCACCAATATGCAGCTTAGCCCAACAGTTAATCTCACCTCCAAAATGCACCAAAACCACCAAAAAGTACCTCAGAATAAACTCATGCTACCTAGCAATGGCAAAAGTTCTCATCCGATAAGCATACATCACACTATGACCTAAAACATACACTAACAGGAAGTATTGCAAAATGCATTATTTTGTCTTCAAAACATAAAAATGTTCATGTAAATCAATGTTCCTCTAGCAAAGATCGCCTTTTCACTCTGTAGCGTACTGTATAAGTACAGATCCCCATACATTTTCTAACAGCTTATCAAGTACAAAGAGCCCATCCCAAGAAAAGCAGGGAAACACCCAAGATGGGATGCCGCTATATTGCAGAGCACAAGAATATACAATGGACAAATACAATGGACAAATACAATGGACACACTTGCCTAACTGCCTGCTGACTCTCCATGCTGCCAAAGCGCAAAAAAATAGCAGTTCGTAATTTTACACACAAGGGGCAGCACAGTGGCGCAGTGGTTTGCACTGTTGCCTCACACCTCTAGGACCAGGGTTCGAGTCTCTGCCCCCTGTGTTGTCGTGGCTGGTGCCCCATATTGGGTTGTTCCCTGCCTTGCTTTAGAATAAGCTACGGCCCCCCTGCACCCCTGAATAAGACAAGCGGTAGCAGAAAATGTATTGATAATGATGTAGTAATTATGGTATTATCATTACAGCTGCGTGGTGCAGTGGTTAGCATGGTGGCGCAGTGGCTATACAGCTGCCTCACATCTCTGGAATCCTGGGTTCAAGTTTCTGCCCAGCTCTGCATACATGGAGTTTGCATGTTCTGGATATCCCCCCCCCCAGTTCGAAAAGGTGTATTGGAGTTGACAAATTGCCTGCGTGTGCGAATAGGTTGGCACCCTGCCTGCTTTATTCCCTGTCTTACGTCTTTAGCTTATAGATTGGCTCCAGGCTTCTGTGATCCTGCATAGGACAAGTGAGTATAGAAAATGGATGAATCATTATAGTCACCTTAAACTCACCTTCAAATAGCATATGTAACAAAACATCTGTGTATTATATTAAAACACCGCATAGCTCATTAGAGATTTGCATAGCCTATGAGCACGAATCGAGAGGACATGGGAACAGAGGAGTTTTTATACTGTCAGACCTTGGAGGCCTTTTCCAGGAATCACTGGTATCATTACTTGCCTGTGGAAGAGCTCCCATCTGGATACAGACTTACTCCCCTGCATACATTAAACTGTTATGCAATAAAAGCATATATCAAGAATAGTGGATGTGAGAAAAACAATATTCACACTCCAAATATCCCCATTTATAAACTCGCAAAATTCTCTAGTAGGACATTTTGGTCAAAAAAGGGATGTTCGCTGATGCTGTCTCCAGTGCTTGCCACAGTAATGCTGCGTTGAATGGCAGTGGATCTCTTTGTTGTTATATTGAATATTCCACAGATATTCAAATGTATTGTGACTGGGCCACAGACTTAAACAAAATACATGAATATAAGTGTCTGTGCCTGTCATGGAGCGAGATGGCATATGAAAAAACATATTTGCTGCCCATATGAAAAATAAAGGCATTTTCTATTCAGAAAATAATTCATTACAACTACAATTTCTTGTTTTTTTAATGTAAGAAGTAGAAGTGCCATATCCCAGTTGTAGTAGGTTGTGATGATTATTGTATTTTATGGGTCTCTCTGCACTTGTGTTATACTGAACTTTCACATGACTAACTATAGATTGCCCTATATACAAGATTGAAGGTATTTTGCAGGATTTTTTGGTCTATTCTCCCTCATATCTATGTCTCAGTCTTGTCAAACCTTGAAAGGTTAAAACTTAAAACACTGAACCTGGACAGACTTGGTTCATATCATATATTGAGCCTTTCGGGAACTTGTTGTTTCGCTAAAGAAATTATAGCACCACAGGACTGTGGTGGGAAATCACTGTGTGTGTGTGGGGGGGGTACTTTTCGAGCAATCTATTTCTGTTGATTTTCTGTCCTGGTCTAAACCACATATGGCTGATTTGGCAAGCTATGAAAGATGCATGGAGTACAGGAAAAACATAAAAAAGACCATTGTGAAGGTCTCACTCAATGATAGTTGGGGCACAGTCTGTCTTACACTGTTAAAATCCCCATTGCTTGCAATTCTGAATAGAGTGAAGAGTTTTCTTTGACAATCTATGCTTATTGAAGTAGATGCAACGGACGAACTCATAGGTTTTATTTTGAGTCGTCTATTTCAAGCATATGCATCTACAATGTTTTGTACATGTAAGGTGTACAGCATTAATCAGAATTGCTGGAGCCAGTTACATATACACCAGTACGAATAGATAATTATTTATTGCTAGTGCCTGGAAGAACTATGGGGGGAAGATACCTGGAAGACAATTTATGAACTAAAGAGAACAAATTAATATCCTGATAACTGCTACACTGCGCAATAGATAATCTGGCACTATTTACTATGATTGACATTTTCATGGATTTGTGGAGTATAGGAAAAGCAAGTGTGCTTTGGCTCAATGAAACAATGTATATTATCTGTATTACACTGTCAGTGTATGACAGCAATGCACATTAAGTTATCTGCTAAAGCCTGAATGCATGCATCATGCACAGCACAGAAAAAGATGGACTGAATTTAGAATTCTTTGAGGCAAGTATGATATGAGAATGACATAAAATAGACAACAGAATACTGCAAAGCGATCTTTTAAAGCTGGCAGTCACTGCAGAAGTGATGATTCTTTTGAGGGGTCTTCAACTATATGAATAGCCACCAAACCTTAAACTGCGCATTGTGTGATTGTGCAGTCATTCTTTAGTAGCACATGTATTTGTTGTTTAATGCTACATATTTTCGAAAACAAAAAACAAAAACAAAACATACCTATTACTTCAGCCAAGCCATAGACCTTCTGGCCATAAATGTCAGTCTTATTCCAGGCCAGGACATAGACCAAGCTGGGAGCGGCTGGAAACCACTTCTGGAAGACACGCCCCTCAACAGCTGCTGTCAGATGTACTTTAACCAGGCCGGTAGGGATGACAGATTGAGTGAGGAGGACACGCAGCAGCGACTTGTATCCTGGGGAACGTGTGCTCAGGTAGTTCAGCTTCATGTAGCTACCAGGGATGTTGATCTCTTCCTGTACAGCCTGGAAACCCCAAACCAGACTTGCATGATGAAGCCACTCCTATACTATTCTGCTACCTCTACCTCTCAATAAAAATATAAAAATAAAAGCAACCATTGAATCGTTAAACAAAATACTGGGTAGTGCTTTACATTAACTGCACCTTCAAAATGCATTCATTATGCATTCATGGAACATTCATAAGTAGCATGTAAGTATACCTCAACATCTCTTAAAACACTGCATTCATAATATGTTCAGTGAACAAGACATTACAGCTGTAATACACATTAATAACAAACATTATAATCTTATAATCATTTAATGTTTGTTATTAATGTATATTACAGTTTTTCCTTGACTGCTTTGGAGCATTTCTCAACTGATAACTAACATTTGCAAAACAACAACCCCCACACCATAATGTCACTCTGCACAGCACGACATCATTTCTCATTGTTTCTCACAAATTTCCAGATGTTTCTGTATATGTATGCAAATGGTTTTGTATAATAGTCATCACTTGGCACAATTTTCAGTAGCTTTAGTCTTCTGGGTAAAAAAAGATGATATAGTTTCCCACTGTAATAATTTTACACCCAAAACTATATATGTATGTGATCATTACAGTATATTAACCACCACATGCAAAAGTTATCCAAGCTTTCAAAATGATTTAAAAACATATTCCATAAAATGCAGTGATATGGCATTGTTGTGTTTTTCGATCCCACAGTACATGACTTTCTTGCACTTGTATTACCATTTTGTATTACCAGTTTTTATGTTACAAAGTGCTGTGTGACTTTTCATTTGATATTGCACTGTGTCTTGATATGTGAAGGTTACATGTGCATGAGAATGCTGAAAAATAAAAGCAACCATCAAACAGTAGGTATGGTTTATACATTTAGCACATACTGTATGAACTAGTCAGCTTTAAAGACTAGTAATTTATTGAAGCAATTTAAGTTAATATGCCTGTCTAATATTAGCAAGTCTACGTCCTTTAACTTTACACTATATCTGTGACAGAATCCATGACATGCATATGGTCTAACAGAACAATCTATAAAATGTAAGCAAACCCCCCTGAACTTTACAGGTTCTGAAAGCTTACAACTCACAAAATGAATAATCTTAAAGCCATTATTATAATTGGTGTTACACAGATTTCTGCAGAATGAATCTGACGGTTATTTTAAACGTAACTCAAAGGAAGCTGAAATCGTGTTGTATGTGCTGCCGAAATGAAACCACTAATTATAAAATATCGTCTTTCATGATCCTATCTTTACTTCTGGTTTACAGAGTTTTATGTTTTTTTGTCTGTCGGTTACAGTCAAACACAACTAAGATACACACATAGAGACAGTCACTGCAGCTGTTATGTGTTAGTTACCATCATTTTTTTTTTACCCACACTTAACAATCCCTTTCGTACCTGCAGTTCTGGGACTACTGGTCCTCTTTCCCCGCAGGTACTTGCAAACTGACTTAGTGGTGGGGGTAGAACAATGGGGTAGGGGATCACAAAATTCTTGACGTTACAAGTAGAGGGTTGAGGTTCTACTTTATCCATGACAACTTTATCCAGGACCACAAACTGGTTCCATGGCAACCAAACAGGGAGCCTTTTAGTAAAAAATGGCGTACGTTGGAAGACCAGTGTTATGGAGATCCCTCCAGCAGCGACCAGATCAAAACTGAAAAAGAGCACCTCCATGTCAAGATCACACATGGCTTCAAACACTGTCTAGTACTATATTACTTTAAAGAACTATATTATTATAGATGCATGTTTTTGCATCTGTCTGCAAATGTTCGTTGGATGGTCTTTTGTTTGATAAATGATTTAAAACCCTTGTGTCTTAAGACATACAGTCTAAATTGCTCATTGCTCATTATGTATCTGTGTGTACCAGGGGTAGGCAATCATAATGCTAGACTGCCGGTATCCAGCAGGTTTTATATCCTACCTGATAAATTACTATCTGCCTGAGATCAGGTGTGGTTCATGTAAGATGGAAACCTGGGGGATACTGGCACTCCAGGATCAGGGTTGCCTCTGCTGTATTCCCTGTGATGACCTGGCATAATGTCCATGGGGTCCCCCCCCCGCCATAGAACCATACCTGCCATCCTGGCGACTAACAGTGAAGCCGTATTCAGCATGATGCAGGAAACTGATGTTGACTCCCATCAATGGGGTCTCATCCCCTAAAACCACCCGGCCTCGGATCACAGCTGCGCGACTATAAAGAATCAGCAGGAGCATGGCAGAGAAATTATATTTACATATTCAATAAAGTCAGAAGAAATAGGTTTTCATCAGCTGGGATATATAAATTGGATAAGAAATACCTGACCTTACTAAAACCAGCTGGCACAGCAATGGCCTAAAGAACGAAGTGTTCATGCAGCAGAACACTTTAAATTTCTAAGGACGTAGTATAATTTGCAGAATATATTAATGTGTGAATTCTTATTCAGCATATTCAAAATTTTAACATCTGAAAACACTCTCCATCAACCTCCATGGAAACATGTACATCTCTATGCATATACTTTTCTATTTATACAAATAAGTCCTATATTTCTTCAATGACAGCCCCATCCATGCATGGAGTAATTATGTGCCACAGAGTGCCAAATAACTAATTTTGAATGACCTGGATTTTTGTAACAAAATTATATTGAACCAAGCTGGAGACACACAAACCATGATTTTTTAAAAGCTGCATTAGTTTTAAGTACAATCTGTTGTGCAGTACTTCTTCTAAGAACAACCTTAAAGGTTTGAAGAAAAATAAATAAACTGGATCAACTGACAGGTGTTGAGCCTCAGGATCCACGAATTCAGGCAAGTGAGAAATTCGCCATACCTGCTGTCAAATGGAACATCAGCAGGGAACACATGGGTGCTGCTCTTGCCAATTAGGAAGCGGATGCGGTCAAAGAAGAGGCGTGGGAAAGATGACCCAAGTGGCTGGGGGCTCTGCTGTTTAATGTCCATGGGATCCGGAGAACCTTCACACACTGGGCTAGTGTGGCAGTTGTCCTGCTGGCAGCAGTCTGGGTCCACACAGTCTGTCAGCCCATCTGAAACACAGTGCTGTCCATGTTATACCACTATAAAGCAGAGTTTCCTAAGCCCCCCCCCCTGGACACCCCCAGACATTCCACACTTTTGCTGTCTCCCATCTCCCACCCTGGATCCAAACCACTATACACACAGGGTAAACCAGGTCCACTACTTTTGCCATCACACTGTCTTATGCCACCTCACGCACCAGATAACATATTTTTGAATGCTGTTAACTCAGCATTTATTATGATATTCCCCTACAGACTGTATTCCAAACTCCAAGATCCAGACCTAAATCAACAATTCTGCAACTGGGCCCTGGACTTTGGTCTGTGTACTACTCTAACATTTGTATGTGTATGTGGTTAAAATAAGTAAGGTTGAGTAAGTAGTCCAACATTGCTAAACCGATACTGCTGGCTCAGGTAGCATCCCTGTGCTTAGCTAACGTTACAGCTCAGCTAAGTAGGACGCCATTGATGTTTACACCAGGTCACGTTGGCATGAGTATAAACAGCCCAGCACTAACTTCAGCACAGTTATATGGTTGGTGTGTGGAGTAATGTAGAAGTAAAGCAGTTCCTACATAAAACTGCTCACTGCAAGCGACTATGGATTATCTTAAGTAACCGAGCCATGATTTCTGGTAAGAGACATTGCTGTTGTGTTTTTCAAATGTATTGTTTTGTCGCTTTAATCACCACAGAAAGAATGCCATTTAGTGCCATTATATTTTAGATATGGCAGACATTTCTACAAGTGAAATCTCCAAAACTACTATTATGGGGTGAACTACTCCTTTAAATGGTGATAATAGCCCTGTTATAATCCAGTTATGGCTAATTTATTCATTTAGACCCAAGGGGGCACTACTTCAGGCATATACGTTTCTCCATCCTGATTCTGATTTGCTAGAAAATTAGCCATCAATGTAGTTTGCTTTACAGGCAAATTACGTAAACGCAGTTTGACAGGGGCTCACCTCCATCATTGTCAGTGCTGTCATTGCATTCCATCTCCATAGTGACACTGCACGCTGAGCCACTCCAGCCGGCTTGGCAAATACAGTGCCACTCATTGTGTTCCATCGTGCACCTCCCATTGCCATTGCACAAACCTGGGCATCCATCTGCGAGAGAATAGGCACAAAAAAGCCCAGTTAAACATAATACCCATGGTACCAAACCTTCAATTTCATAAACACATTTCTTACTGATATTTGTTACCTTCCACATTAATCAATTAGTTACAGTCGTACAGGAAGTCTTTCACTCTTTCAGGATTAATACCATATGTGTATTAATCCTTTAATCCAATTGCCCCCTAAGACTGAAAAAGATAAAATAGCGCTAACAATAATCCCAAAGTCTGGTGAAAAAAATATTCAGAAAAAAAAAGAAATTAATAAAATCAAAACAGTAAAATACCTTCCAAATGCATCTGTTAACTTCATCAGATAAAAGCAATCACTGAACAGATCACACAAGAAGATAATTACTCTCCACCTGTGATTAACTGTATTGACTTTACTTCTGGATAAAATCAGCTGTCTCCAGAGGATTCTGCTGCTTTGCAGTACATTTCAAAGAGAGAAATGGGTGGAAAGACACATTCAAAAGAGCTTGGAGATTAAGTTTTTGGAAAGGCAGAAGTTAGGAGAAGGCTGTACACAAAGATCTCACAGGCTTTAACAATCCCTTGTAGTACAATGGGAATCATCATCAGGATGAGATATCACACCAACCAAAGCTTGCCTAGATCAGACCAACCCTGCAAATTCGATGATCACACAAGAAGAATGCAGAGGAAGTGAGGCTATCAAAAGGCCAGCAGCACCTTTGAGGAAGCTAGAAACCTTTATGCTAAGGACAGGTCATTTTGTCCATATCGCTAAAAACTAAAACACGCCTTACAGTCCGTCGGGTGGCAAGAGGTGCTGTGTTCCAGCAAAAACCACTTTTTTTGGTCATAATACAAAAGAGGATGTGTGGCAAACACCCAAGACATCTTACAACTCACATAACAGAAATCCTACAGTAAAATCAGTCTGAGGCTCTAAAACGCAACTTTGCCCACATACTGCAGCTCCTTACATCTCTCCTGGTGCAGGTGCACATATCAGGCCCACTGCCCACAGTTGGCTGAGAGATCAGCAATTTCAGCAGCCTGCTGGGACTGCACATCTGGCCCACGTCTACATGTGTGACTCACAAAGCACGTTCGTTTGACAACTTTAATCTGTCAAGGCCACGCATATATCTGTTTAAACGTGATGGGTTGTACCTCCACTTTTCTGGGGCATAAATGCTTAAATCAAATCTGTTGTACAACATCTCTCACCCATCCAGGAATATTATCAGAGACAGTGTCACTCAACAAAAGCCGCATTCACCTGCTAAAGACGTGCATTGCATATGTAGAAGTGTGCTTGGGGGAATGGATGAGGATCTGTGCCATATGAATGAGATTTACCACCTGTTAGTAATTGATATGTCAGAATCTATACCAAGAGCTAAATTATCCCTATTTGTAATAGCAGGCGGCATGGCAGCATAAGAAAGAGGCAGAAGAAAGCTTCAGATGAGTATAATTTAATTTGTGCAAAGTGTCCCAACCTTCCTGAAGACAAACCAATACTGCAGGTTCTTAAATATGTGGTACTGAATGCCCAGTCAGCAACAAATCTTTCATAGTAGGCCAGCTGATTGAAAACCAGGATCTCGATGTCATTTTCCTTACTGAGACCTTGCTTGATAGATATTGGCTGACCCAGTACTTAATGAAACATGTCCTCCCAATTTGAGTTTTTTTTAAAGTGTCTGGGCTGAACAGAAAGGGAGGTGGTGGAGCATGTTTGTTTCATAGTACTTTATGCACTAAGCTACTTTGTTATCAGGACTTCTCTACATTTGAATATCTTGCACTGCATCTCAAATGTGATAAATCTGTTCATGTTTATGTTGGCTATCTATCATCCACCTAGCCTTGACTCGGGTTTTCTTAATGAGTTTGGGGACTTTCTGACTAATATTTTACTATTATTTTGAATGTTTTAATAACTTTTGATTGTAACACTCATATAGGCATGGCGACAGAACCTAGAAGCATAGATTTTATGAGAATATTAAACTCATTCGACTTGTTGCAGCATGTGACAGGCCCCACTCATAAATAAGGTCATCCTGGATTTAGTGATATCTCATCGTTCGGACATTAAGCTTTCTCGAATAGCAGATGGTTTATAACCATTATTATGTCTTCTTTGAGAGGCCAGTGATCACGACACGCTGGAATGGTAAGTGAAAGGTTACTAAACACTAAGTTCCGATTAATTCTGCTGATGCATCTAATAACCTTATGTTCTCTATTCCTCTTTTTGAACTACTTCTCCCATGTAATGCTTTGGTAGAGAGATTTAACTCCAGAATTACAGAAAGTCTATTGCCCCACTGAATCTGTATTACTGTAGCAAATAGAGTGAGAGCCCCAAGCAGGATCACAAGTCCATTTTTAAAACTCAAAATAGACTGCAAACGCACAGAAAGAAAATGGAAGTGCACAAAACTAATGATTCATTGTGATATTTTCAAAAATAATCTAAAAGCCTTAAACAGTTGATTGAAGCATGCCAGAAGGCTCTACTTTTCTAATCTGATAGAAAATAACAAGGACAACCCCAAATCCCTTTTTACTACTACTGATAGATTGTTAACCCTTCCCCACGTATCTCATCCGAGCATCTTACAGCTGATAAAATTTGGGTTATAAAAGGCAAGGAATACTCATCCTTAAAACCTCAACGTTAATCCACCACGCTGTGCTGTTCAAAGTAATCTTGTTGGTTTTTCTCCAATCGACCTTAATTTACTAATCATATGCAAGTTATATTACTTCTGAACTCATCAAGCCGCACTCTTGATCCCCTCCCCACAAAGTAATTTAAACAAGTTCTAAACGCATTGTCAGCAAATGTTCTGAATATTGTTATTCCTCCTCTGAAAAAAGGAATTTTAACACAATGTCTTAAAACTGCTATTATCAAGCCTTTGTTGAAGAAAAGTAATCTTGATGGTATTGTGCTCAGTAATTGTATGCCAATCTCTAACCTTCCATGTCTTGGTAAAATAATTGAGAAAGTTCAGTCCATTCAGTTGATTGATTATCTTAATACTAATATTTTCCTCGAAGTGTCAGTCTGACTTTCAAGCACACCATAGTAGTGAAATGGCTCATCTTAAAGTGCTGAATGATTTAAGGTTAAACAAAGACTCAGGTAACCTCTCCATTCTGGTTCTTCTAGATGTCAGTGCTACCAACTGCGTACCTGGATTGGCCTCTCTGGTACAGTTTTAGACTTGTCCAGATGATACCTAAGTGAGTATTAATACTGTGATGCACTTAATACCTATGTCTCAAAGCATCAAGTTGTTACATGTGGAGTCCCCCAAGGCTCAATTTTAAGACCGATATTAATTAACATTTCCATGTTACCCCTATCATGCATGAAAAATAAACATTAAATCAAGATTCATCAGTATGCAGATGACACATAGCCATATCGGTCTCTAAATGCCGCGGCTGCTGTTCCTTCTTCCCCTCTGCCTGTGTCCCCTTCATCTTCCTCCTTGCCTCCTTCGTTGGTCCCTCCGCCTTCCTCCTCGCCGCCTTTGACGTTCCCTCCTTCGGCTCCGGCCTTGCGGTCGCCTGCTGCCCCTGTGGCTTCCGCCCCTCGCCTGCTGGGGATCCCTCCGGCTCCCCATTTCCCCTCGCCCTTTGCCTCCTTGCCCTCTACCTTTGTGCCCCCTGTGTCTACTCCTCATCCTCATGTTTCACCTTCGTTCACTCCTGGCCCCTTCGTTCCTCCCGTTGATGTTCCCCCTGTGTCTCTGTTTTTGTTGCCCCTGTTCCTGTTTGCTTTCTCTGTTATTTGTCAGTTGTCTGGACTACTGGCTTTGTGTCTGTTCTGTGTGTCTGTCTTGTTCCCAGTGCCCCTTTGATGTATTACTTTTGTTTTCCAGGTCCCGTGTCCCCGGTCCCATTCCTCGCTCCCCTTAGGCGCACCCTGTGTCATGCCCCCACTCGTCCGATCCTCCCGTGTGCCACGCCCCCTCATCTACCCCGTGTCCTGTTGCTGTCATTAGTTCAATGTATTTAGTCCGCGTTTCAGTTTGTTTCCCCAGTCCGGTCATTAATGTTACATGTGTTTTGGGCTGTGTAACCCCATGAATAAATCCTTTTTGTTTGTATCCACAGCTTCCTTCGCCTACTTCCCTGTGCCAGACATGACTTGACTCTGCAAAGATCACAGCATCATTGGCAAAGTCATGATCAGTCTGAATCTTTCTTCATCACAGATGCCCCACAGTCGCTGGTCCCCCCGACCTTGCCCAACACCTAAGCAAACACTGAACAGAGTAGGAGCAAGAACACACCCCTGATGAACTCTAGAATCAAATGGGGAAAACATAGAGGTTCTGCCTCCACTCTGCACAGCACTCACAGTAAGTAAGCAAAGGAAAACTTCACTTATAAAGCACTTTTCACAGACAAAAGTCACAAAGTGCCGTACAAGTCCAAAGCAGTCACCCTTACAGTACATAAACAATGAAATATATAAGAATTACACACACATGCACACACACACACACACATATATATATATATATATATATATGATATCTAAACAAAAGCTTGTTTAAATGAAATGGTTTTCAGACTACATTTAACAGAATCAACTGAACCAGCTCTACGTACTGAAGGAGGAAAATTATTCCTTAACTTGGTGTGTCGAACAACTAACAACCCTTTCTCCTGAGATCTGAGCACTCGGGTGGTTTCATAAATGTTAAGGAGATCCATTAAATACTTTGGGGCTTGACTATTCAGAACCCTATAGGTAATCTTAATGATCTATAACCTTATCCTAAAATCAACAGGAAGCAAATGCAAAGATGATAATATAGGTGTTATGTGCACCCGTCTACTAGAACATGTTAGAAGCCTAGCTGACACAACTTTGAACTGCTTGGAGATGGGAGACAGAAGTTTTATTCAATCCTGAAAGCAAAGCATTACAATCGTCCAAACAAGATGAGATGAAAGCATGAATAAGCATTTGAAGCTCAGCTCTAAACACTACCCTGCAGAGCTTAGAGGTTTGTCTTAAATGAAAAAGTAAGATTGTGTAAGTGATTTAATATGAGCATCAAAAGATAAAAACTGATCTAAAACCACTCCAAGGTTACATACATTAGGCTGAGCATTCGACGAGATAGGCACAATCACCCAACTGATAACCTCCCGAAAACTGGGGTGTGATACAATCATAACCTCAGTCTTCTGATGATTCATGAACAAGTAATTATTAGAGAGCCAATTTTTAATCTGCATAAAACAATCAGTTAAAATAGAGAGCTTATGAAGCTGGTGGGGCTTAAAAGATATATATAGCTAAATATCGACTGGATAGATATAATAAGGCGTGTATTTAAAAGACCTAATAATTGCCAAAGGAAGTATGTATAAAGAAAAAAGGAGGGGTCCAAGGATAGATCCCTGAGGTACTCCGCTATTTAGTGCTGACATATCAGAAAAAGATGTGTTTGATAAGTAAGATGAAATTTAATGCAGAACTAGAAATCCCAGCCAAATTCTGTAACCTCTAACTTAAAATTTTGTGATCAACTGTGTCAAATGCAACAGTAAGGTCAAGGAGTACCAACACTGAACATCATTATCTGCAGCCATTAAAACATCATTAAAAACTTTAAGAAGAGCTGTTTCAGTAGAATGCTTTTTACGGAAACCTGACTGAAATGGATCAAGAAACTCACATTTCTCCAAACAGACTCCGAGCTGCTGTTCAACCACGCTTTCCAAGGTTTTACTAATAAAAGGTAATTTAGAAATTGGTCTAAAGCTGTCAGGTAAGGAAGAGTCTAAGTTAGGTTTCTTCAATAGAGGGTGTATAACCGCCTGTTTAAAATACAAGGAGCAGTTTATAATTGATACTAAAAATGGAGCTACAGTATCAAAGGCTCCAAGCAGAACAGAACCATAAGAGGATTTCAGAAGGGAAAGAAGGAGGTTTCATCTTAGGTAATAAATCAAAGAGATCAGCAAGCGAAATTGGATAGAAAGGGGTGAAATGATACACAGGTGGATCAAGAGACAAAGGAGACTGAATATTTGACCTCAGATGTTTAACCTTATGCTCAAAAAAATTTTGAAATTTATTACATCTTCTTTAGAAAAGACCTGAGCACTGGGTAGTGGAACAGAAACAATATTATTAATTGTGCTAAATAGTCATTTAGAGTCGTGTTTAAAAGCAGCAATGAGATTTGCGAAATCTCTTCTTTTGCCATGTCATTGTATAACAAAAGCTGATCTTTAAGATGTTCACGATGAACCACCAGACCAGTGGCCTTCCACAAATGCTCGGTTTTGCGAAACTGGCATCTGAAACTCCTAATTGAGTCAGACAGCCAAGGAGCAGCATAACTGACAAAACGACGGCTGACTGAATATGGAGCAATGTAATTTAAAATGTCAGTACAATGATTATTAAAAGACTGCACCAGTGATTCCATATTGTCTTTATTAGTTAATACAGAGTTATTAAACCACTGGGAGAACTGAGAGATAATGGAATCGGTTATAATGCAACCACATTTAACTTTTTTTAGTTGTAGTAACTCTGAACTACAGATTAGTTTAAAAGATATGGACCTTTGAAAAAACAACACAATTTAAACACAGATCATCAATAAGCGCACCAAGAGAAAATACTAAGTCCAATGTATGTCAATTGAGATGAATAGAGCCAGAAACATGCTGAATAAGATTAAAAGTGTACGTTATGGATAAAAAAACTCACCCGCCAATTTACAAAGTGGATCGTCAACATGAAGGTTAAAATCACCCAGTATTATAACCTTATCTAGGTTAATAACCAAGGTTAAAAAATGTGGAAAATCCAAACGAAGAGATCCAACATCACCAGGCAATAAAATATAATATAGAGGGTTACAGCAACCAACTTTAAACACAAGCCCCTCAAAAGAATTATACAGTACAGTACTAACTGTTTGACATAAGAAAGATATTTTTAAGAATTACCACTAACCCACAGCCACAGCCAGAAAGCTGAGGCAAGCTCAAAAAAGGCAGTCCTCTGGACACAATTGCAAAAGGTGTGTTACCTCCATATCACGCTGTCAAATCTTAGTTATAAACATAAAGGACAGGACCAATGTATAGGCCAGCCATGACGTCCAGCAACTTCAGGGGGAATCTGCACTACAGGAACAAACTACATCTGCAATAAAACCTGAATCCTCTTTAGGTGTAAAATCACTTTGACAAGTGAGAGAAGAACATTAACTGAAAATGACCATATTTAGATGAGTCAGGTGCCTGAGAGGTTCAAGTTGACTCTAGCAGAAGACATCCAAGGCTTCTATACCAGAGGGTTTTTATCCCAGAATAGATTTCTGGGAAATATTTGTTGCCATATACAAGTTAATATCCACACCAGAAATATAATACTGGCTGGCAATTATTTTAAGACCGTAGATAAATAAATATAGTACGTTACCTTTAAGAACCAGATCCACATAGTTTGCTGGCAGAGAGGAAGAAACAGAAATTAAATGAAGGATTACAATTCAGTGTTTTCTGCATCCCTGAGTCTGGCATTTACCCATTAAATGTAAGCACACTTATGTGGAAAGGACAGCTGCATGGGTGATGCGTATGAAAGCGTTATCTAATCGGCTGCGTGAAATAACATCATAAACAGGGACAGAATATGTCGCCCAATTTGGAATGAAACTCACCAGTGTTGCAATGCTCTCCCTCCCAGCCCGGGTGGCACTCACACCTCCCATCTCTACACTGGCCGTGTTCCTCACACTGAGGGTGACAGATCTGCTGTTCACACCCCAGGCCCTCCCAGCCTTCCTCACACTGACAGCGACCTTCTGCGCACACTCCGTGATTTCCGCAAGACAAAGGACAAAGCTCTGCAGGGAAAAATAAGAAAAAATGACCTCCATGTCACTCTGATGAATTACAGTATATCTCCAGTGTTTCATGGTTCCACGTAATGCAAGATATTAGATCTGAATCTCCCCAGAAACACTTGAATTCCCATTTTGGAATTCTCTACTCAAAATCAGAAACTTTTAATTGAGAAAAAAATTGAATATGAATATTACTACAAATTAAATGCTATAGTATGTATGTACCTTTAAGTTATGGAGCTCCCATTACAGTTTCAGTGTTCTATTCAAAGCTTTATTCAAATGTTATACAATAACTTTTTATTATAAACAACCTTATATGCCTACTTCTAATCAAGTCATTGCTTTTAGTTGCTCCATTAGAATAAACTCTACTGTCATTGTGTTACAAGGACTGTAAAATACAAGTTTGTACTATGGCATCATTAGGCTGACCATCTATTTAAAATATAAATGTAGCAATTTGTGCAGTGGATGACTTTTGGGTGGAGCTAGTAAGTGGGAGGAGCATAATGGAGAAAATGAGGTATGAAGAATTACCCCACAAACTTCAATTATCAATTCTAAACTCAAAACCTGTGTTAAAAAATGCAGAGAAGACAAGTTAAAAATACCAACTACCTTAATGTAATGCCTGAAGCTTAGGTGTTTTAAATGCAACTCCATATGTTTAGAAGAAATGTTACAGGTAAACTTATCTGTGAATATTGTTATCTACACTTTCACAATTTCAATGCTTCAGACTTCACAGATGAAGAAATGCACAGCTCTGTATAAACACTTTTACTGGCAAACAGGGGATATTGTGGGCAGAAGTCAGGCCAGTAATTTGTTTTAACTTCCTCTGCTGGCCCCTGGAGGATGGGCTCCCCCTTTGAGTCTGGTCCCTCCCAAGGTTTCTTCCTACTAGGACATTTTTTCCTTGCCACTGTCGCCTCTGGCTTGCTCTCTGGGGGCTTTGGGTGGGGATGCTGTAAAGCGCTTTGAGACAGTGTAATGTGAAAATGCGCTACACAAAAATAAATTAAATTGAATTGAATGGAACTGAACATTTTGTTAAATTTATTCTGTTTCGTGTTCAAAAGACTGCTGACAGCAATATTAATGACTAATTGGTACATTTAGTACTCAAGTCAATACAAGACTGTGTGACTTTGTTTATTTCTCTAGAACCATGTTCCAAAGCCTGCACATGATAATAATATGTGCAGTTTTGTACAATATGCTGTTTTATGTGCTTTTATATTTCAATTATTTAAAAGTGTTTTCTGTAGCTTCAAAAATCCAATGTGTAGTTTTAATTCCTGTTTGCAGATTTCAGCAAACTGCTGTCTCTCCTTTAATGTTACATGTGAGTGTATGCCCTATGGTGGACAACCATCACACCAAGGGTGTCCCCTTGGCAAGATCAGTTGCAAAACTATAGTCGTAGGAACGGAACTTCGTCATTAAGTGAGAAGTGTTTTTATATACAACCAAGGAGTTAAGTGTGGGAAAGGGACCAAAAACTACTAGCAAGGGATAATTTGTACTCAGAATGTGAGGAAAAATATTCATTAAGGTGTCTGGTGTGCTACTGATAGATAATTAGAATAAGAGGAAAGAGTCAGAAATAATGCATGGAAAATGTAAAAAACTGAATTGAATTATTTGAAAAAAGAGTAAATTTAGTTGTTGCTATTGGGTCATTCCATATCAAATCACCCAGATGGTCCCATGTCATCTCAGATTGCCCTGAAAAAAATCATAGTTGCTCGCTCCTATATCTATACCTTACGGGAAATCCCCAATATTAAAA
>JAOYFF010000039.1:1938257-1966007 GCA_025773925.1 Cryptomyrus ogoouensis | reverse complement strand
ATCTCAGATTGCCCTGAAAAAAATCATAGTTGCTCGCTCCTATATCTATACCTTACGGGAAATCCCCAATATTAAAATATAGTTCCACCTGTTCCCTCTTCCCCTGCTTTGCTGTTTGAATGGTTGTTCTTGATTATTCATACCTTCATCACTGTCTTACTTAGTATTTCTCGTATTTATTTAGTGAAGGAACTAATGCATGTTCTCCCACAGCTCCAATAAATAACATAACATAACAATATCAATAATAAAAGATCTTTTATTGGTACAAATACAAAACAAACTACTTTGCTACTAAAACCACAAATCTACAGAATAACCTTCTTGTGAGCATTAATATGTACTAAACACAGGGCCAGCCGGCTTATCAGGCAGCATAGGTAGCCGCCTAGGGTGTTAGCTTCTGGCGGGGCGCTGACTTAGCAAGTTCAATTGAGAATGTGTGGCTGGACTTAAAAATAGCTGTTCAGTCATGCTCCTCGTGCAACTCAATACAGCGTGAGCAATTTCACGTTAAAGAATGGAGAAAAACTGCAGTGTGCAAACGTGCAAGGCTGATAGCAGATAACAGAACACTGACTTGAAGGGGGTGAATACTTCTGCAATATATTATTTTATGGTTTATACTTGTAATTGATTTAGATCATTTCATAGAGATTTGTGAATCTTTGTTTATCTGTGTCAAAAAAAAACTTAAATTCGTTGTGGTTCAAAGTTGTAAAACAATAAAACGCAAAAAAGTTCATTTGGGGTGAATATATGCAGTGCATTTTCAATATTTTCACAATATGTTTTCTGCTTCCTTGATTTTGAAATGGAACAAGCAAGAAACATGAGACATCACCGCTGTGAATTAGTGTTACCTGTGGAGCAATCTGTACCCGTCCAGCTGGGATCACAGGTACAAGTGCCAGCATCAGGCATGTAGGTTCCATGCCCTGAGCACTGCTCCTGACAATCTGGCAGGGGGCTTCTGCAGCCATCCCCTCCCCAGCCAGGTGAGCACAAGCACTCCCCCTTCACACAAACACCATGTCCAGCACACTGGGGGTCAAGGCAGTCAACTGAAGAGGAGCCAGACAGAAAATATGTGTGAGGACTCTCCACTCACAATGCTGCATTTAGTAGGTAAGGACAAGTGTAATGCTGACTAATATTTAAATTGTAATTGAATCTAATTATATGTAATGGAAATGTTGTATATAGACAGTCCGCAGGTTACAAGCAAGATCTGTCCTTAAGCTGAATTTGTAGGAAAAATAATCATGCAGTACATAATAATAATAATAATAATAATAATAATAATAATACAGTAAAAGTAACTACATACGGTACTGTTGCACCTCGGAGCAAAAAACCTGTGAATGTTTTCATGAGCATCACAAAGTGCGTGCCTTTGTTATTACGAACCATTGTATTTACCTAAATTTTTAATATAATCAGCCTTATGACAGTCCTTTGTAAGTACGAGTTGTCCATAAGTGGAACGTTCTTAAACTATGGACTGCCTGTATGTCCTAAATAACCATTTTGAATATAAAATACATTAACGTGTTTAATAGCATACAGTGGAGAAAGCAGGATCAAACAGTCCCTGAAGCCATGGGGGGCTAAGCTTCCTGCTCAAGGACCAAATGGTGAAATTATTCCACTGATCACGGGATTTGAAATAGTACTCTATCAATCACATGCCCACTGTTCTAACCTGCAGAACCACACACCGCCCCTTGAAACTAAACAAAAAACTTGCAACTCCATTGAATTAACCATACACGGTAGTATTTATTATGCTTACAGCTGATTACACCAAAATCAGTTAAATCAATTGGGCCTGACTCTACATCAAGCGGGGGGGGTGAGGGACTTGCCTTGCTCACAGCTGTTTCCCTTGTATGCCGGAATGCACACACATATGCCTTGGATGCAGGTGCCATGATTGGAGCAGGTTGGGTCCAGACACTGGTCCTCCTGGATGTCGCATTCAGGTCCTTTCCAGCCCTGGTGACACATGCAGTGCCCTCTTTGGTAGTCCCCGTTCCCACTGCATAACACTGGGCAAGCATCTGTAACAGAACATGTAGCAATTGTGCATATGCTTTTACAGAAAACATCTCCCTGGTTTCTTTCTAGTTATACAAATCCTGCCTGAATTTTCTACCTTGACAGCACAACAGGAACGAAACCTCTAGTAGGGCAATTTCTCTTAAAGCAAATAAATTCACTGGATTACATAAATTTAGACAGACTTTTTATTCAAAGCGATGTACAATTGAGAAAACAGGGACCGCCAGTCCCCATTTGAGGTTAAAGGCCTTGCTGAAAGACCCAATGATGAAACCACTCTGCTGACCGCAGGATTTGAACTGGCAACCTTCTAATCACAAGCAAGCGGCCACACACCTGCATGTATGCAATGGAATCACAAGCTTGGGAGTTAACTTTGACTGTTGCTAATAACTGCCTGCATAGCCACAGAGAGGACCATCTGCTGGAACTCATTGCCTCATCCTGTGAAATCCTGTTATTTCATGCATCATTTCAATTTATCCATCTCTAGCTGCAGTGGTTGCTGGGTTGCTTTTGAGTCTAAAAATGAAAATAGATGTTTTTGAAACTAAAAACCACAAAATAAATGCCTTCTAGCGATGGTCCATCCATCTTCTAGCCACTTATCAGTGTCACCTGGAGCCTATCTCAGCCGGCACAGAGCACAAAGTAGGATTACACCATGGACAGGATGCCAGTCCATCACAGGGCACAAGGCAGGGGACACCATGGACAGGATGCCAGTCCATCACAGGGCACAAGGCAGGGGACACAATGGACAGGATGCCGCTCCATCACAGGGCACAAGGCAGGGGACACCATGGACAGGATGCCAATCCATCACAGGGCACAAGACAGGGGACACCATGGACAGGATGCCGCTCCATCACAGGGCACACCTGCAGTGCTATGCAAACCTCTTACGCAGTCAAGGAAAATGTTCGAGGCTATTTTTCTGGGTTGCTGAAAACACAATTTAAGTTTAGAACATGTCTAAATCAACAGAAAAAAATAAACAAAGATTTCTTCTGTTCTCCAAAAAAATCCTGATATATTGTGAGGCAATTTGAAGCACACTGCTCTGCTTCCTTCCTGATCAGCTGGTCCAGCCTGTTCCTGCCTGCCACAGAGACGCCACTTCAGCATACAATGCTATACAGGACTGCTGATGCTACTAGTGAGTCATAAAAGGTCTTGGGGGCACCCCTTGGACTGCAAAAGACCATAATCTCCTCAGCAGGTAGAGCCAGCTTTGGCCCTTCCTGTAAAGCGTATCAGTGTTGTCAGTCCAGTCCTGTTTATTGTTCATGTAAATACTCAAATACTTATAAGACCTGACAGCCTCGATGTCCACTCGCCGGATGTTCACTGGGCTGACTGGATTCTGACAAGTGCTGTGCAGATTGACCACCAGCTCCTTGGTTTTATTGGGATTGAGCTGGAGGTGGTTATCCTGCCCTTTAATTGCAAGCTAATGCAGGGCAGCTTTTGTGTTGTGTAAGAAGCCTGACAGCACTATTGTGATGTTGAAATGGCAGTAATAATCAGCCTGTGAACCATTAGGATTTTGGATTTGTATCTGAAGTCCTGCACTGACCGCTACTGTCTGACTAAAAATGACTTCAAAACAATTGTATTTTACGTGTCTTTATTGATTATATAATATTAGGTGTATTCAAAGTCTTATTTCACGTGGAGTACTTATGGAGAGGCTCTGAAAGGGTGGCCACTCATAGGTAAACTCCCTACAATCCTGTATCATTGTGTTTGTGTTGATATTATTGCATATTCTCCTTATTTCCTGCTGCTGTCCAAAGGCATGCACTTCTGTGAACCGGTGCCCCTAAATTGGCCATAGTGTGTATGGACTGGCATCCCATCCATGCTGTTCCCTGTCTTATGCCTTATGCTAACTGGGAGAAGCTCCAGCCCCTGTCTGCAGCCGTGTGATGAAGACACCGTAGGATACTGGATGAGTGCACATTTGATTACCTTGCCTGCCAGAGGAACGAAAGAATAATAATCCGTATGTATTTTTTTTTACCCTTCCAAGGTTTGCTGTATATGCAATCATGACCAATAAAAGATTAAATTCAAAACAGGAAGGCTGAAAAGAAAATCAAAAATAATAATGACGATAATTGTCATTATTGTGACAGTTGTTGATCATGCTGCTGTTGTGATCTTGGACCAACACTTACTGTATTTCAAGAGTAAATTTAGTACAATAAACTATTCATGCAGTGTGAGTTTCATGAGGCAATAATCCGTCAACATTTTGAAAAACATTGTTCTGAATGTAGGTCAATTGTAAAATTAAATGTATTTCTTTTCTCATGCAATTTAATCTGTGAAGCTACTGTTCTTGCACAAAGGGAATGATTGATCATTTAAAGCGGTTTTTATTTGAGTTTACATAGGCAGGGTAGGTGTAAGAACTGAATGTAAAAATAACAGCAATACTGCTAACCTTGCAGCAGATTTACATGATTTTGAAAAATACATGCATATTTTCATAAATTTAAGATGGCAAAAGTAGTGGCAAGATGTTATAAAATTCCTTTTGGTTAATTTCTCAAAGACCCAATAAAAGAAGTTTGTAATGGCCCCTTTATTTGTGAAATGTACCATGGAGGCAAAGGTACCTTGCACCTCTGGGACCTGGGTTCGAGTCTCTGCCCTGGTTTCATGTGTGGAGTTTGCATGTTCTCCCTGTGTTGCTGTGGGATTTCCTCCAGGCACTCTGGTTTATTTCCCCCCACAATCCAAAAACATGCTAAAGTTCACTGATGTTGCCTGTAGGTATGTGTGTGAACTGGGTTGGCATCCGGTTCTCAGTTAGTCTCTGCCTTGTACCCATAGCTTCCAAACCATGCGACCCTACATACTGTAGCACATATGGAACATGGCTGGAACTATGCATTGCTTTTTCATCTCAAGCATAAAGGCCATGGGTGCATAGTAAGCAATAGCATACATTTCTTAGAATAAGTACAACATTGGATTAAGTCTACTGAGTAGGCAAGAGCAATGACTTTCAGCTATTTCAGTTCAGTTTTTCAGTTTCTTTTTTAAATGTATTTGTGTAATTTCTAGGTTATTGTTTAGTCTAAAATCAATTTATTTTTATCAAACAGTTGCAAGTTCATTCAGACGATTTATGATATGGTGGACTTGTGTTACATTGCTATTTTGACAATTTTAAAAATGCAGTTTTCCCTTTTGAAAAACAGAACTTCAATTGCCATAAAAATTCAAAGGGTTTACAACAGGTTCTAACAACCTGTCAATTTAAATCCTTAAAATGACACCAAAGAAGTGACAAAATACACTTACATAAAAAATACACTTATATAACACATAGTCACACATGCACAAAATTTATATGCCATTATATTGCATCTTAACTAAATTTCTGAATCTGTTTACTGTACTATTCAGGCATATATACACAATAGCTAATTATCCTTTTTATCCAGGATGTTTATTTCATAAAGGTTCAATGTTTTCCACTGAACCTTCTGTGTGTCACTGATTCTTTAAAGTTGAAAATGAATGGAATGATTTTAGGCGTGCATCCATATCAGGAGGCAGACACACATATTTCCATATAAGAAAATACTACGACTGGTAATACTGTAAATAACATTTCCGTCACTACCTCTGATTTGCAATGTAGTGTTGATTAAACATTGTCAAGTGAAATTAGAGACTTCACTACAAAGCTAATAAAAGCTTTTTTGCTGACAGTATAAAATTTCACGCTGCTAATCCAATGATGGGCAACTTCTTTATATCTGCTTTCACACTTGAAATTTCCCATAAATGTCCAAATGAATACAAACAGTAATCAGTCAGGTAGCTCTTTATGCTTAAATTTAGCTCATATAGTCCAGGTAGCTGCCACACTATCATCTGTTGTCTATAGCAGCCATTATGTTTTGGCTTTGCTCTGAAATCTGATGTAGCTTCATCTCTCACCAAAAATCTTTTCCTTCTCCTATTTCCAAATGCATGCATTTTTGTAAAAGTTCTTTATACACATGTAAATGGCTTCCAATACTTCACAGCTGATTTCCTCTCCCATAGCTGATCATTTTCACCCCCCATTGCAGCAGAATAAGATCACCATCCTATACTAGTACCAATGCTCAGAAGTATCTTTTTAGGAAGTTTTCCTACCTTCAAGACATATTACCATGTATATCGTATCAGTCTGTTGGAAAAATTTTAATTGCAATAGTGCTTCATCTCATTTGTGAAATAGAATTTGTTTTTGTAGTAATTGTTTTTGTAAAAGGTTTTATAAACAAAATGACAAGCTCCATTCTTTATGGAGTTGTAGGTGTAAATATTAATGACTGCGTATGCTTATTATGGATTTATTTTAAAGACAAAGGCAACACTGCAGCTGCAGTAAAGGAATGACAGATGGCATGGGACATATTCTGAAAGAATCAATGCATAAGTAGATTACTACTATTTTATTTGACGAGTTGTGGTTTATTCCTTACATATTACACATTGTTTTTGGGCACTTGTGTCTGAAAACCCTGAGACTCTAAAAAGATTTATTATTGTGATTTTATTCTAGGATGAACAGGGGCTGGCGTTTGGGGAACATGATGTGAGTGAAAGCTCAGACAATAAAGGAAACTATAGATGTGCTTTCTACAATGAACTTCTGGCTTTTGTTGTGTTTGTGTTGCACATGTAATATAGAACACAAACAGTAATGTACACATATAATAAAGCGGTGTAACTTACTCATATTTTCATAAACATTATTACTCCATTAGTTTTACCTTTATGTTCATAATGTCTGTATTTCATGAAAAAGGTCGCAACTGGTGAAAAAAAATCATTTTTGACAGCATCACTTCCTAAGCATCAGCTCACCAGGTTAATAGTTACATAACTGATGGCTCTGAAAACAGGCTAAATATGGCTACATTTGATTGACATGGGGGGGGCGGGGGCAGTCTAGAGCAGGAATTCTCAGCCTTTCCAAGCACAAGGCCCGACTGGGGACACTGGGCTTGTCAGCAGCCCGTTGGGGGGAGACGCACTTGGTAAGTTTTGCCAACCTGAGTGGTGGTGATGGGGGGGGAAGGGGGTATAGAATCCCACTTGGGAATTTCAGCAACCGGGGTGGGGGGGGGGCAATCCAACCATTTACCCAATATAGGTCCACAGCCCCTAGTTGAAAAATCCTGGTCTATACTGTGTTTCACTAAATATTTTGATCTGCAGTTGCCACTGATTTCAAGCTGCTGCAGTATATTATCAGCCACTCAGCAGTAGCCAGCTGGTTGCTTGAGATACTAGGTCAAAATATGCTTAAGAAACTTTGTGTTTTATAAAAAAAGGCAGAATTTATCTCATTAGCTGCTGATGAATCCATATACAGCACAGATAATGCATAGCTTAGTGTCCATGTTGGATTGTATAATGAAGAAAAGAAAGCGTTTCATGACGATATTTTAGGACTGACAGCACATCATTACTTTCCTTGAGAGGGATAAATATGCAGCACATTGTGTTCATTGATCTTTCCATGAATGAGAGGAAGTAGGTTTGCTGCAACACTTAAAAAATGAACCCTCTAATCTGATGTCATACCGCTGCATTATCCACCAAACAGTTATTTGTGATACTGAGATACACTCAGACCTCATGATGACTGGTACGACTTGTAAATTATTTGAAGGTGCAATTTTCACTGCAACACTGCCTTCTGCATACATTTCTGACAGATGGGTGCAACTTCTGATGGTTTAATCCTCCACATATCAGGTGGCTCAGAAAAGGAGGAGCCCTGGAACGGTTGCGGCACTCAGAAAGCACTTTAGACTTTTTCATTTCCACAAAAATAAAAAAAGAAAAGCTAATCTGTCTGTATATTTCATACAAAACTAAGAGAAAATGGAAGCTGTTACATTTCCGACATATACACACTCAATCCTGCTATAATGCACGATATCACACCACAAATCTGTTCTAATGCGATTGATAGTACCCAAGTCCAATACTACGCAGAACTGCTTTTGAATTTGCATTTGTGTTTTCTACTTGAACTACTTTTTGTACTTCCACGCATAGCATAGGTTTTAATTCTATTCTTTTTTTATTTAAAATGCACATAGTTGCATTATTGGCCACTGGTATCAGTTTTTTATTATTTACGTAATTCGTTTTGTTTGGTATAAGTTACAAAGTTTTGAAGTCGCATTCCCCTAACCCTACTTTTCCAGCTGGGAATGTATATTTTAATACGCGATTGTATGTGAGTTTTTCAAGAATGCATTAGTTGCATTGTAGCAGGACTGACTGTAGTATCACATCTCAATGATTTTAATGTCAGGCCTAGAGGTACAAACACATTGTGTGACCTTATGTAAGCAGCCACACAACGTGTGGAGATATGAAAATTTGACATAGATGAAGGCTTACACCATCTTCCAAAACTGTGCGAACAAACCAAAGGAGACATATAGAAACATGTTACGATGTAAAAGCACAGAAAATATCCCCATGGGCCAGTAGAGCTTTTCTGAATACTGAACTTTTTCAGCTCAAATCAATCATATGGTAGGGGTTTAAGAAGAGACAACCTATGAACACACTGTAAAACTGACTGAATTTGCGGAGTACACCACATTCTACTGTGTAGGTATTATCACGGAGTCGTGGAGGAGATGAGAGCTTCCTCAGAGGAAACTTCCTTGTCAGTGAAAAAAGCGACAACATCTTTTAAACAGGAGATATTGTGGATAAACAAGGTTAGAAGTCATTGGTGATGTAGCGGTGCTTTGGCAGTTTAAAGTCTTATGTTGTGTGTTGGAAACTCTGCTGAAAACTTGCATCTGTTAAATGGAAACCATTTGAAGCACTGTCATCTAGCCGAACACACGGAACGGTTTCCTTCCTGAAGGATCATGGGGTGCTAAGCCCCCTATCTAGATTGTAAAATTTGCTGATTGTGAAATACGGACAAAACACATCCCTTATTGGTTTACAACGGAACAACATGCCAAAGAGAAGCAATGAATCAGTCAGAGAAACCCAACAAGTAACTGCACTGTGTTTTGCCCTACCTGGGTTATTATCCTTAACAAAGACGAAAACTTTAAGAAAACATATTCGTAAAACAAACTAAAATATGATACGAAAATAAAATCTAAAAACTTCAACTAAATGAAAACTATAAAAATTGCTGCCAAAACTAACTGAGATTGATACTGAAGAATTTGCACTTCCATCTCAACTGATACTTCAGCGTAAGGATGAAACTAATCATGATTGTCCAATTAGAGTTTAGGTAAGGAACATTCATGTTGGACAATCATGACTTCTAGTTTAAGTTAACCAAGCTAACTGAGAAATCCTGCTTTGTGAAACATCCACGTTTCAGAAAGCAAGATTTCTTGCTTAGCCGGAGAACTTGTTGGATTTAAGGTACCCCAGTTTAAATGCACTTTATCTTTGTTCAATTACATTTAGCCCAGACTACTTTAAATCCATCAAGCTAAGTAAGAAATCCTGCTTTCTGACATAGGCCCCTGGTTTCAGAAATGCTGAGTATGACTTTTGAGATTGAATTTACTCAAGTCTGAGTATGTTATTGCTAACTGAAGCACAGTCTCTCGGAACAACAAAACGCCATCATCAGTTAATCACTGTAAAAATGATTTGCCATAGAGATTGACACCAACAAGTGTCTGTATGCTGAGGATGAATATATTTAAAAGGAAAGGGCAACACTGCAGCTGCAACAAAGTAGAGACAGACTATGTTGCAAAAATGCACAACTAGTTGACACGCAAGTAGATCACTCTTATTTACAATTCATCAGAGCGGTGAGGTCGAAAACAGTATCCAATATAATGGTTCACTTAATATATAGGAATATATTCATTTAGTTGCAATACAGTAGGGACCAAAAGGAACTTCTAGAATGAAATACAAAAACGTAATTCAAAATGACAGTAATATTACTGATGTTTGTAAACCCCAACATTTGTGTAATACTAAACTTTAGCTAATGGTTAACATTCATTATAGATGGATGGATGGATGGATGGATGGGGGTGTTAGTGATGTTTGTACCTCAGTAATTTTAGCATAATTAACAGTGACTTATATATGTAATCATTGGTGAGCAGGGGCCTCATACTTTTATAGGTAATTGAATACAGCTCTGGAAAAAATGAAAAGGCCACTCTAAAAAAAAACTGCATTTTAAATCCTGGTTTAATCCTGGATCTGCTGGCAGAAGACTACACTATGAGGCAGATTATTTCCAGGCTCAAAGTTCCTAAGACAGCAGTACACAAGAACAAGGTGGAGGAGGAGACATTGGGAATGACCAAAACCCAACCATGTAAAACAGGGGTGTCCAACTCCAGTCCTGGGGGGCCGGAGCCCTGCACAGTTTTTGGTTGACCGTCATTTAACACACCTGACTCAACTCCTTGTGCTAATTACCACACAGCTCTTGAGCTGAATCATTTATGGTGGAACAGGGAATGAACTAAACTGCACAGGGCTCCGGCCCCCCAGGACTGGAGTTGGACACCCCTGATGTAGCGGTTGGGGTGGAAGCGAATTTTTAATGATGATCGTCAACTTGTCCGACAGTTCATCATGAATCAGAGGAAGACATCAAGTAACCTTCAAAAAGAACGGGAAACATTAAGTGGTGTGAAGTGCACTGCCAAGACAATTCATAAGTCCCATAAAGCCAGGAAGAAGCCCTTCATCAATGAGACGCAGGGAAGAGCCAGGTTGGAGTTTGCAAAAAAAATGTACGTTTTACAGAGGCAGATGCTGATAAATTGAGAAATGAGTGAAACTGAAAGTTTTGTTGTGGTCTCTTCATTTTTCCCAGAGCTGTATTTCACAGATTTTGCCTGATGGTGCTGAATATACAGTATTACATAAACTTATTAAAGGAAGAGGATGAGGAGCCATATCAGACTATTCAGTGAGGGGGCATCCAGGGAGGACAGCAGAGTTCATGTGTCTCGCATGTCAGTAGCCCTGTCTGATGATATGCACTTACTTATTATCCTCCAACAGAGTTTGACTGACCCATCTGAAGATGATGAGGGTCCACTGACCTCAACAACACAGCTGTGTCAAGTATGACCTTATTCCTAATGTCCTGTGTATAAGTGAAAGGGTGATATTTAGAGACTCTGGATTAACAAAATGTTCTCTTCCTAGTTGCCTTTTAAGGAGCCGTACATGGTCCATCTGGAGAAGCTAATAAAGTGTGATCTCCAGATGGAGAATATTAATCTTTTAAAAAGCAACACTAGTTTAGAAAATGAGCTGTTTTAATACCAGTTAGAAATTAATTTTGTGGTTGTCAAAAGATGGATGATTCTTAATTCCTGTGAAATGACCAAGACGTTTCTTTGTCATGTTTATGTGCAGGCAGGAGCACATGAATGAGACTGTAGTGAATTTCTCTTTATATCATTTATCGTGGTGGTTGTAAGTGTTTCTAAGGAAAATGGTTATCTGCCTTGAGAACTCTGCCCTCTGCGAGGTCTGCAAGGTAAAGTGGTTGCTCTTCTTCTGGCTCGATGCATGGTACAGCAGGATGAGACTCTCAGTTTAAGCTATGAATAGAACACTTACACACCCTGTGCAAATCTGTCATGTAATGTACTTTCCCTATAAATGAATGAGTCATGCACAGAGCTATGATTTGTGTGATCTTGACAGTGGACACAGGTAAGCCCTGAGAAGTCACAACACATTGGGAAATTGGTATAAAGTGTTCTGACAGCACCTGTACATTAATGCTGTTTAAAGGTTGCCTTTTCACATAATGTCCTTCATTTACTACTTTAACAGTGATGGAGATGTGAGATCCATCTAGGGATTTAGTGGTATTAGTGAATCCAGCAATATTTAGACAATCATATACTTATTCATTGTGAGAAAGCACTCAGTGCTGTCACAAACATTTCTGTAATACATGACAAACCAGCAATTTAGTGGAGCTATCATTTAATTATTCTCAGAGGTTTATGTCCGGAAAAAAAGGACAAAAATGTGCAGTAGCCTTTAGGGTGTCAGGCATACTTTGCGGACAGCCTGACATGCCGTTGCTTTGCCAATGTGTTTGGCGTCTTCTATATTATATAAGGGGCTAAAAAGGAAAATAATGGAGGGTGATACATGAAGGTGGTTAAGATGTGAGTACAAATGCATGGAGTGTGATGTTTCAAATAAGAGGCTGAAAACAGGTCTCTAAATAAGAAAAATGTTAATCAAATCAAATTAAACTTTATTGATCCCAGGGGAACATTAGGCTATTGAATTAATCACGGACTAGGAAGAGGAATGGTACCATTCGTGAAGATATTCACCAGAGAATGACAGATTGTTTAACCGGAGAAGAGTTTCCGTTTCTGTGTCGACCAACTCTTGAAGAGATGCTAAATCAAACCGAGGAACTCTGCTGATGTAACCTCCCTTCAAATCTGAATTTCTATCAGCTAAACCTGAGGCCTGTATAATAAGCAGGATTTATTGATCAGCTGAATAACTTGTTGGATTTAAGGTAGTCCAGGCTAAATGTAAATGAACAAAGATAATGTCCATTGAAAATGGGATACCTTAAATCGGACAAGTTACCGGCCTCAGCAAGAAATCCTGCTCCATGATACAGGTCCCAGATGGATTTAGTATATCCAAGTATTGCAATACAATGCAACAGAAACAATGAGCAAAGTCATACCTTTTCCACAGTCAGGACCAAGAAATCCAGGAAAACAGTGGCAATGACCTGAAACACACTCCCCGTTCCCATTGCAGTTTGTAGAGCAGCCATCCATGGTTTCTATAAAACACAAACAACAACAGCAACACATTAATAATAATAATAATATTAAATAATAATAATAATAATGAAAGATTATATGTTCTTAATTGCTACAGGTACTCGATGATGTATTGCATTTTAGTATGTTCCTGGTTTATCAGATCATCAGATCTCAGAATTCAGCCTCTAAGTCTCCTACAGGCAGCCACATTAGACCAGATCTAGCCCACAAGATGGTTCTTTATGGCCCAGGACATGGTTTTAATTCATAAATTCATTTTTAATTCTTAAATCTAGGCCACAGATCGATCTTTTGTGTTTTCCACAGAGAATTATAAACTATGTCATTCCACTAATCCACTACCCCCGCCCCCGTAGGCTTCACTGCTGCACAAGTGGCCTGTTTGAACTGAAGACCTCATTGGCAGTGACTCCTACATAATCAACCCCTGCATCAGAGTGATGTAAACTGATGTTATGCTGCTCTGGAAAACTCTTTCATACTTTTGAAGAACTGATTGTATATCTCTGTAAAATACAGAGTTACAAAATATCTCCCTTGAACATATAGCTAGACTGCATTAGTGAGATACCTTAAAAAATAATATAAATGTAGATAATCTTTATTAAAAGATTTCTGGCATGAGAAATCAATTCACATATATTACTAATCAATCAGAAATATATGTGATAAACACTTAGGCATTAGGAATTCAATTTACTTATTATAATGGGCTTAAAGCCATGTGTCAAAGTGTCAGTATAACTTCATTGAGACTGAATTTGTCCAAATTGTATTTAGATATTCTCAGTGTTCTACTTTTGGATTGAATGCATCCATCCATCCATTTTCTGAAACTGCTTGTCCTATTTAGAGTCACGGGGGGAGTTTAATTCATTTATACTTAAGTGTGTAACATTTTATTTGATTAAGGAAAAATGCATTAAAAGCAGCACAGAAAATAGTAAGAATCCTCTAATGATGAAGGACCTAAAGGAGCCATCTTTAGTACAGCAGTACAGCCTAATAGTAATATAATGGCACAAGTAGTATAGCAGAATCAGGATCAGATTGGTTCTGACAAAAAAGGTGAATATATTTCACTATAACAGTAAAAGTGGGAAAACTCCATTTACCAATGGCAGTGCTGAGGACAAAAACTTGTTCAGTCTTCTTTCCATCATTGTAAACAGCTATGTACCAGGTCCCTGGATCCAAGTACTCAATAAAACCAGTCTCCTGCGTTGTGGTAAGAATCAGATTCCTGGGAGTGGTACTTGAATCCTGTGTCGCCTCTTGTTTAATAAGGTGCTTGCCATCCAACAGCTTGACAAAATCGAACTGCAGAACAAAAGCAAATAGGACAAAATGTTCAAGAGGAGAGCAAGACAATGATTATGGTGATAACAGACAGACAGACAGATGGATAGACAGTAGTGTAGCTACTGTTTCTCCCACAATCCAAAATTATTTACAGGACCCCTCTTTTTTGATTTATTATATGCTCATACTCGACGCTATTCTGTCAATCTTTTTATATTTAGAAGTGCAATATTAAAGCACTTCCTCGAGCTTGAACATTTAATCATTTCCTGCCAGCAGTATCACTTATTGGTTTGTCCCCTTACATGTTCCAAAGCAACCATGGAATCAGATTTCTGTGACGCTAAAGGCAAAATTCTCTTTATAATCTCATTGTTGGTCTATATGACCAGGTCTCCTTGGAATCAGGACAAACTCAGTGGGCTTCCCAGGAGGTCACCTAAGATTAATCACAGGAATGTTTTAGTCAAATGTAAAATGTACATCTTTTCTAGAAATGTTTGACTATTAAAAGCTGGGTGTATATTTCACATGTGGGCATCAAAATTAAGAAGCACGTCAGTCAACTATACAGACACACCATACAGTGCAGGTTGGCCAATAGCGTCCCGCGGGCCAGATCCGGCCCTCCTAGAAAAATATTTGCCCCCCTGAAAGAGGTTTCCCTTTTTAGTTTTCATTCAAAAAATTTTACGTGTTATCTCAGAAAAGCTATCTTAATAATAATATTTATTTTAAAATAAGTAATTCTTAAAGCAATTAGTATTCAAGCAAAACTTATTAAAAATGTATAGCAGCATCTGCTTTCATGCATCTGTAAAACTATACTGGCCCTTTACTGAGCACTGTTGAATGAAACGGCCTGTGGTTGAATGTAATTGCTAAAACTTGCCATACAGAATAGGAACTTTTTTCAAAAATAGAGGTTGTGATCTTATTCTGCCAATTTTGATGCTATGATATTGCCTTTTTAAAAAAGACAATGGCAATAAAAAGTCTGCAAACCCTTTCGAATTACCTCATTTTCTGCATTAATTGGTCATAAAATGTCATTCTTTCTTCATCTAAGTTAGATTTATGAAAAATACAAATTATTGTACTGTTCTTGCACATTCTGAACACATCAATCAAACAACCCAGTGCAGATTGAAAAAGGTAAGTCAACCCATGGGTTAAGAACTGGTCAAAGCTCCATTGACAGCAATCATCTAAAATAAAGTGCTTTTGGTAGTTGCAGATCAGACCTGCACAACATTCAGGAAGAATTTTGGACCATTCTTTCTTACAGAACTGCTTAAGCTCAGCCATATTCGTAGGATTTCTGGTGAGAATGGCTCTCTAAACATCATCAGGCAGGACCTCGTTTGGGTTTAAGGTCAGGGCATTGACTGGACCACTCTGAATTTTTAAGCCACCCTGTAGTAGATTTACTTTGATGTTCAGGGTGATCATCCTGCTGCATCACCCATCGTCTAATGATCTTCAGCTGCTGGACAGCCACCCTGAGTATTATCCCATAGGATACCTTAATAATCTTGGGAATTCATTTTCCCCTTGGCAATGGAAAGCTATGCAGGTCCTGAGGCAGCAAAACAGCCCAAAATCATGATGCTCCCTCCACTGTACTTCACTGCTGGGATGTTGATTTTATGTTAGCATGTGGTTCCCTTTTTAAACGATACATATTCGTCTCAAACAATTCAACCTTAGTTTCGATAGTCCACAAAATGTAAGAAAAAAAATCCCAGTAGCATTGTGAAGTGTGAAGGTGGTTTTTGGCAAACTTCATGCGAACAGCAATGGTTTCTTCTATTTCCGGAGAGCAGTGGCTTCCTCCATGGTGTCCTGCCACTGATACCATGCCTGAAGGTTTTGTGTATGAACAGAGATATTAACCAGTTCTAATGATTCCATTAAGCCTTTAGCTGTTGCTCTGAGGATTTTGCATTGTGTCTTTGGTGTCATCTTGGCTGGGTCCACACTTTTAGGGAGAGTCGCCACAGTACTAGACCATCTCCATTTATAGACAGTTTGTCTAACTATGGACTGATGAATATGTAAACTCTTTGAGATGACTTTGTAACCATTTCCAGCTCTCCAGCATTATGCAAATCAACAATTCTTAACTGGAGGTCTTCTAAGATCTCCCTTTTTGAGAGGGAAGGTTCACATCAGGAGACGCTTCTCATGAACAACTCGAAAAGTAGCTGAATCCCACACCACCAAGCTCGTTTCGTTGACTGGTCTCCAAGGACCTCATTTATCAAACTTTGCATAAATTTGATTGTTAAAAAAAATGCGCACACATGAGAAGAAAAAAATGCACATGCATAAAAAAATTGGATTTCACAAGCCTGGCGTACACATTTTTCGCCTCTGAAATGTTGGAACTATCTTGTAAATGTGCATACATGCACAAGCCTGGGATCCAACCTACAAATAACCATAAATGGTCAATGCAAACAAACTGCACTCTCATGCAATATGCAAATCAAGCCTTTCTAGTTTCAAAGTCCAATGATCTCAACTTAAATAACCCAGAAGAGGAATTTTGAACAGTGCCAAGTAGATACATGACAAAATGTTATATTTGGGGGCCTAAGCACATTTACCACAAACAGGAAGATGCATTAACATACATGTTTAATGATTTATCATCCAAGTATATATTGTATTACTGTTTTTAGTGCTTTTGCACTATTTTGCACATTCAAATTAGATGTCAAACTGCATTTTGTTGTCTGAGTACTTGTACTTTATGCAATGACAATAAAGTTGAATCTAAAACAAGTTTGAGGCAACACATCGTCGCTGCAGTAAATTTTACGAAACACACTGTATCCGAATAAAGGTAAATAAAAAATTGGTCAGATCTAAAGATAGAGAGAAAGAAACGACTTGCTCTGTTCAGGGTCAATGTGACTGTGACTGTTGAGGGGAAACCCACATCTCGACCTCAAACTTCGACATGCGTGTGCTAGAGCAGCCGGGAGATACTGATGTGGTATTTGAAACTCAAAATAAGCAAATTATAACGTCAATGTCATGACAGTGTTACAGTAGTTTAATTAGCACATTTCCTTGTCTGCATCTATTGCTGCATGCTGCACTGATGTGCATTTGATAACTAAACTTTGATTTGATCTGAGGTGCCCTTATCGCAATATCAGTGCAATCAATTGCCCCCATTCCATAAGGAAAACTGGACATTGCTGCAAATGTTGCGTTTATGTTTGCCTGCTCACCCACAGCATAGAGAAACATACATTTAATGCAATACAGCCATAGTGCTAAGACATTTCACATAGAGCATATTTACAAATAGCTAAAAAATAATCCTGATGGTCCATGAAAACTGACACGTAATTCACTTTTTTTTTTTGCTAAATCTTGGATTTTATGCAAAAAGTTATGTACAGTGGTACCTCAGTTCTCGAACTCATTAGAACTCGAATTTCTTAAAATTACTGTTCATTATTGTAATTTATGTGAAGATCCGATCACTTTTTATGACCAATCAATGCAGACAATCAGGTAAGGATTCACATACTTTTTCTTGCCACTAGATAGACCCGTACACCCGGAATTTCAGAACACTGCAGGCAACGTGATAAGATCATCAGGTGCAATTGCATAACTGCATATGGATAGCATGTAAAGTTAGACCTGTAAATAATGCCTGAAATTGAATTCAGCATGTCATACTGTACATCCCCTAACCACCCATTCACCCAGTAGAGTGAAGCACAGAGCGTAACCCCAGGAAGCTCATGGAGCAAGGCCAGGGAGCCCCCAGGATGGGATGGCAGTCCATAAAAGGGCAGAAACATGCAATGGGCAATTTAAGAAAGCAAGTCCACCTAACTGCATGCTTTTCAAAATAGGGAGACCTGAAGAAAAGCCTCATAACCCAGGAAGAACATACAATCCTTACAGAGATTGCTTCACAGTTAAATTCTGAAAAAAAGTTTTGAGAAAGAAAGATAGAGGGTGGACGGAGTTTAACTTACCTGCGTGTGTGTTGGGGGTACATTCCTTCTACCATAGATTCCAAGCAGGGCATCTCGCGTCATGGAGATGTTGAACTTCACATACTCAGGGTGGTGTATGATGATATGGAACCTCCAGAAGAGGCCAGGAAGTACAATTTGCATAACTTGGGTGCCAATTGCCACTTCACCTCTGTCCATTACTTTCTCTCTGAGATAAACATCTTTCTCTATTGAAAAAAAAAACACATGCATTCATGCAGCACATCAATGAACAAATAATTCTTGCACAAATCAGAAGTGTTTTGGGTCATTAACTTGAAGAATGAAGATTACCCATTCAGCCGTAATGCCAATGACGTATCGATTCTAACTCAGTGCTTGAGTTTGTCTTAGCCACCTCAGCTACATACCTTGTAGTCAGCAGGCCAAGTCCTGTCAGCACTGAGTACAGGAGTCTCCATTTATATGAAACGATGTACCATGATCAGGACCTAGTTAATAAAGTTCAGTTTTCTCCAGCCCCGTTAGAAAGCCCTACGTCAAATATTCAGCAAGATGAATCTAAATGCATACTGCATTACTGCTAACACTACAATAAAACCCTGATCATACAATTGACTGGAAACTAACAATCAGTATATGCATTGCATTCATATTTAGTCTGCAAATTGTATTACAGTATAATTTTCTACCTGTTGATTTTCATAATATGTATTTAACTGTTCAAATGATGTTTAGTGAATTTACTCTGAATGTCATTTTATGGACCAGTCAGTCCAGTCATTAATATTACACAATTTAGGTTTTCTCTATGACTAGTCATATTTCTATATTTATTATGCTGCAACATACTAGAATTATTCATTAGTCCAAAATCCCAGATAGCACAGACAACATCAACTGACTGAGATTAATAAATTTTCAACTATTAATTGAAAAGTAATTGATTAATTTTAATTATATTTACAACTGTACTTGTTAAAATCTGGATTGCATTTCCAAAATATATTGAAATATACTGAAATATGTAAAACATCGCAATTTTTTTAAGTCATCAGTCATCCTGACACACTTCATATTGGCTCGTTTATTACCTTTAATGGTCTTGTTGGAAAGAGGGTCCTCATCTTGAGAAAAGTTGTTATCCCTGGTTTCAGGGCTCTTGTCCACTTTACTAATCCCATTCTCGTACAGCTGCCTATCCGTAGGCTGGAGGCGCAAGGTTAGGCCAAAGAGATGCACTGCTGCAAGAACAATGTCATGTCAGTATTATTATGACATGCATGGATACTTTGAATTACAATGCAGATATTCCTGAGAACAAAAGACTAATGTTCTGTTGGTAACATGCTGTGAGTACAGCTTGTAAGGGATTTATTTGTGTGCCGCAAAGCAGTGTAAGTGAGCCGATCACGTAAATAGATGTATATTGTATTCAAGTAGCAAGTGTACCTGCGTAATGTTTTTCTGTGGAGCGCATGTGTTTGTTAGCGTGTTACCCTGCCATGGAAATTGTTAACTCTGTTCTCTGTGATGCTGCTAGTATGCAAGAGCAGTGAGCTGTCAATAAAGGCACAGCTTACAATCTAAGAACTGATGTTTGCTCCACTTTTTAGTGGTATGGAACATTTCTTCACAATGACCCAAGAACTTGCACATTGGGGTCAGAAGTCGGACGGCAGGTCATTGATGAGGTCGATGATTTGATCTGCTGGCCCAAGTGTACCTCATGGTATTTCACGGAAGCAGCGATCCACCTAGCACTAGTGCTGGAAGGGGGTGGAGGAGCACTTTAGGCCCTTATCAGCCCGTCCACTGAAGAACAGCAGAACCATGCCACCCTGGTCACTGCATTAGAGCAGGGGATCAACAAGGACCATCAGATGAGGTCATAAGGGGAGAGCTGGTGAACCAGCAGAGGCGGGTGAGCAAGACCCTGGGCACGATCATCACAGATCTCCATTTCTCTTCACAGCAGGGCTACTCACACTTCACTAGTGCCAAGCAAGAGCTGACAGCCGTGTCAGCATGGTCAACTAAAAGTGCCAGCCATGCCGGCTGATGCTCCAGTGGAGGTGGATTGGACTGCAGCAGTCTTGTCTACACCAGGAACATCATACTACAAAACCATGCTTGTGACATGAAGGACCCAGACAGGGACCAGTAGAATCTGGTGCGAGTGACCAGCACTGAGTAACAGCGACAGTTTCACAAACAAGCTAACATGCCTTGCTGCCACTGCAACAAAGCCAGACACATTGCCTGTAATTGCCCTGCTCCAGCTCCCCCTCACAGACTGGTTAGCCCCAAGCATATGGCATCAAGAAGGTGCACACCACACACCAGCTTACCCTTAGCACAACACACCAAGTGGGCTGGCTGGGTGTAGAGTGTGACTTTTATGTCAACTGTCTAGTAGAGGACACCCAATGTAGTGCCTCTGTGAACACAGGGTCCACCAGCATCCTCATCCACCCTGGATCTCCCAGGCACTTACAAGTTGGCCTTGCTGGGGTGGAAAGTGATGGAAGTCTAGCTTGCATTAGTCTCCATTGTGTGCACACCAGTGAAAAGAAAGAAACAGCTGAACATCACACTGGCAGAGAAGACATCGGAACATGTGGTGTGGCTGGCTGATATTCATGATCCATGTATCATAGTTAACATAACATAAACTCATTGTTCTGGGGTCTATATCGATGTGCCCAAGCCACCTTGGCAATGAAATGGTCACCCTCTGGGACAATCGCGGCCAGAATCGGGGCTGACAAGCACGGAAGTGGACTGTGACACAGGGGGTCCCTTCAACCCCAGCTGTTCCAGGGTATTCCAACTTGCTGCCAACACCCTCTACACAGTACAAGGACAGCAGTATGACACCGGAACCCTCCCAGGAGATGGTGCAGGTGGTCTGCGAGTTGTGGAAGCAGAGCAGCATGGACCTGATTATAGGGCAGTGGTGCTGGTTGAGGGCATTGTTGGATAGGCATATTGATATCTTCACGGTCTGAGATAACAAATGCAGAACAACCAGACTCAGCTTTGGATTGACACAAGACTCCAGCCAGAATCTGTCAGTGACCTCAGGCAACAGAGCAGAAGATCCAGAGATGGAGACAACAGGAGTCATTGAGCCTTTTGAGAGTCTCTGGGTTGCACCAGCAGTCCTGGTGAAGAAAGGAATGGGTCATCGTGTTTCTGCATGGACTACTGGCACCTAAACACAGTAACCGGGAAGGACTTTTACTTGTTGCCTCTGATTGACAACACATTGGATCATGTCACTGTGTCAAAGTGGTTCAGCTCTGGAGTGGCTACTGGCCGATTGAATGGGCCCCTGATGCTCGACCCAAGACCACAGGCACCATGCTATGGCATTTCCTGGTCATGCCACTCATCTTGTGTAACACGCCAGCCACATTCAAGAGACTAATAGAGCTACTTTAAACTCCACAGGTTTCTGGGTCTTGCCTTGTACTACTATGGGTTTGTACAGGACTTTGCCAACACTGCCAAACCAATCCACCAGATCACAGAGAATGAACGGTCCTCTGAATAGTCTAAGGACAGCACCATCGGCATCAACCATCTACAGACTGCGCTCACATAGGCCCCAGTAGTCATGTACCCCAACCCAGTGCTCCCCTTCATTGTGGAAATGGATGCCAGCAACAAAGGGTACGGCACCATGTTGCCCCAGGTTGGGCTTCAGAGTGAGAAGGAGGTGACCTACTTCAGCTGGATGCTGAGCCACCCTGAACGGAGCTATTGTGTCATCCATCACAAACTTCTGGCTGGGATACAGGCCTGCTGCCATTTCCACCCCTACCTCAGTGGACGGCACTTGCAGCTGCGGTCACTGCATATCCATCACCTGATTGATGAGTTTCTGTAACCCAGCTAGCTGGAGGTCCTTCGAGGTTCTACACCAACCTGGTAGGCTCCATGGCAATGCCGATGCCCTCTCTCGTGTAGGAGAACATCATCGATAAGCGATTAGGAGGCCGTTGACCACCAGTGGTCACATATAGAGCTGAATGTTGACCTGATGCAAGCCCGAGTCAGGGGTTATTTGTGCACTTATGAGATGTATGCCACATCCAGAAGGGCCTAAACCACCAGTCCCAAGTTCCTGTACAGCAATACCAGGTGGGGGCACCCATAGAGAGGGTCGAATGTCCTGGACCTTTTCTCCTGCAGCAATGCTGGGAACTGCTACGTACTTGTGGCCATGGACTATTTCCAAGTTGCCCAAGGTGTATGCAGCCCCCAACCAGGGTACAGTGACCAGGGCTGAGAAGCTCATTCTTCTGCCACTTTATTGTGCTAGAAAAACTACCCAGTGACCAGGGATGGAATTTGAAGTGCTGGTGTTTAACGAGGTCTGCAGGCGGCCGGGGATTGTGAAGACCCACACCACACCCTTTCACCCCCAAAGTGATGGGCTGGTGGAGCAGTTCAACCAAATGCTCGCTGTGCAGCTTGCAGGGTACACCAACTGCCCTGACAGTACCGAGGCACAGCGACCTCCCAACAGAAGTACTCCTATGATGCACAGGACTTCAGTGCTGGGGACTCAATTTGGATGTAGTCTGCCCCAATCGTAAGAAGGGATGTTTGCCCAAGCTGGACAACTACTGGAGGGGACCAGCAGATGTCCTTGAGCATGACGTGCCATTTCTATGTTTTGCAAATAATAAGTGTTGTACCTGTGTAATGTTTTGCTATAGAGTCCATGTGTTTGTTAGCATTTAACCTTGAGTGTGAGTGTCATGTAAATAGAAAAGTAGTAAATCTAATTTTTGCTGTTAGTGGGCTGTCAATTAAGGCAGAACTTCTGCTATAAATGACCTGTTGCTTTCTCAGTCTTAAAGTGGTATTGCTAATTAATTTATATTAACCCCAGAATTTGACACACTGGTGTCACTTTCTTGTTTTATAAATTTAAAAAGAATAAGAATTTATTTGATACTCCAAACAATGTTTAATTATACATAACTCTGTGTTAAAATTCTAAAAGTTCAATGTGTCAGTAAGTCTTACGATCAGTTGTGGCTAAGTTTAAAGGGGGGGGAGGCACTTTCCCAGGTTTTCCTTGTGCCCCTCTTAATGGTATTCAGCCAATAAAAAAAATCAATTCTTATTTCAATTGTGTTTAGTCACATAAAACTCCACACTTACACCATATACATTGCTTTTTCCACGATAAAGGTACACAATTAAGTTAGACCTAACAAACTGGTCAATAAAATAAGTAGTAAATTCACTCAAAAATGTCCCGTTTTAATTGATCTGTGGCATTTGTTGTTTTTAATATTATTTAAAATGTTAAACTTCAGTGTAATTTTTGGTACTAAATTTCAGTAAAAGTGCTAGGTTTACAAATTGGAGTAACAAAAACAGGTAGTGGAAAAAAAAGCTGACGTGCCTCAGAAACAAGAGGACAACTCGCTTCTTACCAATAACATAGATGAGCAAAACTGCAAGAGTTATGGTGATGGCTGTGGCACTCAGGGCAGCGCATTTCCAATTGCAGCACTTGTAGGACTTGTGGAAGGAGAAGGCTGGCCGGGAGAAGGTTCTTCTGGGTAACGGCCGTGGGGGGGGGGAGTAGACAGTACTTGATGTGAGGGGGTAATTATGGCTTCGTGCTCTGAAGAGGGTAGAGGATCCAGAACCATGTTTGAACAGAAAATGCCTACAGAATGGAAAATAAAGCACATTTTACTCATATTCACATGCTCTAAAGTAATCATTACATTGAAAAAATTAGAAATAATTGCAAATTATTATTTGACAACAAATAATAAAAAAAAAGATTTAATTTAATACAAATAAACATAAAGAGAAGCAACTTTTGTATAAAACAACATTGCTATTATATGTAAAATATTAAATATTATTCAGTCAATTTGTAATTATAATAAAACTATAAAGGGGGCTGATGGAATGACAGCGTTGTATTCCCCAGATAGCTCCAATCCACACTCGTCCCGCATTCACCAATCTGTACAATTTCCAGAAGTACTGGATGGATCAACTGGAAATGTTATCGTTAATAAATGTGTTTTTACCTGAATGCTCTGACTCCTTGTACACGCAACTTTGAAACTACAGCTCTTCATTTATTTCACATTCCATTTCATAGGACAATTTGCAGAATCTTTACCCACCAATGAAGTGGTTACTTTTATTCTTTTGTGGATGTTTTATTGTGCATGTTTGAAAATGTCATTTATATTATATGTTTAAGTATTTATATGTTCTCAAAAAATCCTAATCAAGCTCACACAATCCTAAAAAAGACACACAAATTATTTATTTTGTGCTCTCAATTTGCTATTTTGAGCTCTCATTTTTTAACATTTTGGTTATGTTCTTACCTAAAGAAAACATGACCGCAAAGCCAGAAGTGGAATAAATTGTGCAACTACTATGGTTTTTGTAGCAATGAATGTATTTGTTATCTTTTTTAGGCTTCTGATTGATTAATTTCCATTTCCATTTATAGTTGCACTGCATTGTTAAAAATGCAACTATGAAAGTCCTATATGATAAAATTTGTAATACTACTTCTAAATTAGACGAAGTTGGAATGAAAACAATGTATTCGCCAGATGGCCCCGTCACTGCCTACTCCCCCTCTAATCCCTGCTCCTCCAACACCCCAGAAACACTTTCCCTTCCTTTCCAAAAAAAACTCCATATTAAAAGACCAACTTATCTCAATATGATCAGGTTCGCCATATCTTAAGCCCTGTTCACACCTGGTATTAACATGCATCCTGGGTGATCCTATCACAACTGGACAGCACTAAATACGTCCGTTCACACCTGGCAGTAACATGCGTCTCCACAGACATCTCAATCAACTGTTTGTAATCGAATCACATTTTCCCGCAACTTATTTAAATAAGCACGCAAATCACTTCCATGTGCAGAAACTTCAAAACATTAAAGAAAGATAAGAAGAAATCAGAAGCTATCGGCACATTCCAGGGAAAAAAAAAAATCACGTATCAATCAATCAAAAAACTTTATTTGTCCCCGAGGGGCAATTTGAGGCACGTAGAACAGAACCAGGCATTAAGTAAATAGAACAAATAAAATAAAAATAAAAAATCTGAATAAAAGATGTTTAACCTAAGATGTTTGTAATGAATGACATAATACTCAAAATGAAATCAGTAGATATATCTATAAATAAGTAAATGAATAAATAAATATTTAAATAATTAATGTGTCCTTTAATTTTAAAATAATTCCAGGGTATTATATTTCTTAATAACGTTTATCTTGTACGTATGATCTTTAAATTGTATTTCATAATAACATGATTTTCATTCGACAGTCATTATTACAAAATATTATTTCACATAATGAAAATGCAATTTCAACCTGTATTTCACGATATAGTTCAACTTTTCACGTTGTAGCCATGCATTTTTATACCACATCAACACGATACAAATGTATGTCTTAAAAGGGTCTTTCAGTACTTAGGTTAATACTTTTCTGTTCCAGGGCAAAGGGTTCAGTCTGTAATGCATTATGTTGGTTGCCATATGATAATATTTCAGCTTTTAATCCTAACCAATGAAGCACAAACTTTGCGAAAATTTCAACAAAGGGGTTCATTGTTTTGCCTAATATGTTGAATTACGTCTGACTTGGAGCAAGTTTAGTAAAAGAAGCACAGTAGTTAGGGCCGAAGTGGGACTGAATTTCTGACCGGGAGTTCAAGCCCCCAGACAGCCTAATATAAAACTATATAAACAATCACACTATTATTATAGGTTTATATAAACATATCCATTATCTAGGCTATTGAATGCACATTCTTACCTACACGCTTTAATTTTGCGTTCATGTAATTTTCATTAGCATGTTCCACCAATATATATAAAGCATGGAGCAACTTTGACATAAATAAGTAAATTTCATCAAAGTGCACAATAAATATATGATCAGTGTGTTTCAAAACATGTTTAATTAATCACTTCTTACACAATTTATTTTCCCCGATTTTGCACAGAAAATTAATGATGCGCACTTTAACAAAGTTTCTATGTGAATGGGTCACGACAGTCTGACATTAAACCAACTTCCCATTAGATTCAAACTTATTTTTTGGTGTTGTAGAGAAAAAGATGCACTGTTGTTCACAATGCAGCTTAGTACACAATGACTCACTCTGCACTGACTTACGTTCTGACATAAATTATATGTCAAATACCGTTTGACACATATGCATTTAATGAGCACATATGTACTTACGCCCACACAAGGACATCAGCTGAGTAGGTGGTCCTTCAGTGCAGCACAGGACACATTCGGAGGTGGTCTGGGATGCACATTCTTTTCGTAGCGTGAACGCGAATGTGTCCTGGGCCGCATTGAAGGAACGCCTACTCAACTGACGCTCGGATCTTGATGCGTTTTCAATGCTTTATGGGTGTGTTCACACCTGTATTTAGCACTGTGCACTTGAGATGGGATCACTAGGACACATGTTAACATCAGGTGTGAACAGGGCTTTAGCATGTGCCACCACTAAGTGAATTTTCTTCAGGTTTCATGCCCAAATGAAATGGCTCCCAGATCTTCACCTACACAATGTTCCTGAAAAGTTTGAAAAAGATCCATCAAATACTTCTACTGTGTTCACAAAATCAGCAAATAGGCACTGTTTGGAGCTCCCTCCATTATACAAAAGTGTCACTTCAGAGAGTTCTTTCCAATGTCAAGAAATACCTCAAGACCCATCTGTTACATTAATTTCTCTACTAGTCCAATGCCTCTAGATCTTTAATTCCCCTGAATGTTCTTATGTTGCACTGCTTGCATTGTTTGAAAGCTCAGCCTAGCTGCACTTATGCCTAGTTCACTCCTTGACATCATGTATGTTTGCAATGTGCTATTTGCCTCACTTGTACACCACTTTGGACAAAAGAGTGTAAATGTAAATATAATTGTACGTTTTTGCACCATTCATTCCTTTGATGCCACATAGTGCTGCTGCTTCAATTTTGGTGTGAATCTATTCCAGATCTTCTCCTACACAAAGATGCCGTAACGTGTGAAAAAGATCCAACAAATGCTTTTTGCTGATGCCATAAAGTGTCTATGGCTTCCATTTTATTCTGCTTAAATTTTGGTGCATTTTGTCTCTACATTTGATCAGATATTCATTCACACAGTATGCAATCTGCAAAGTTTGAAAAAGATTGGTCAGTACTTTTTACGCTAATAGGATCGAGCATCTAAGGCTCCCCTGCTCTGTTATAACTATGGGGCACCATACTTAGTGAACTGCTTCAGTTAAAATTCAATCTTTTGAATAGAATCTTGAGGATCTTAATTTGTATTCTTAATTTGAATCCAGATTAAGCTGTAGTTATTTGTTAACTTAGAATCTTTGTGTAAAAACAGGTCAATACTAATAATTTGACAGACAGACAGACATACAGTTAGATAGATAGATAGATAGATAGATAGATAGATAGATAGATAGATAGATAGATAGAAATGTTACAGTTACAATAAAA
>JAOYFF010000039.1:1911289-1938157 GCA_025773925.1 Cryptomyrus ogoouensis | reverse complement strand
TAGATAGATAGATAGATAGATAGATAGATAGATAGATAGATAGATAGATAGATAGAAATGTTACAGTTACAATAAAACCAATGCTACTGCAACAATTGAATTAATATATCATACTAAACAAGCCAACTGAAACAGATGGGCCGCTGGACTGAAAACTCTAAACCCCATGTAGACAAGCGAGCAGGAGGTACACAAGAAGAGGATCTAAGGGTATGAGAAGGAGTGGAGATATGAAGGACATCAGAAAGACACAAAGGTGCCAGTTTATGGAGAGTCTTGCATGTAAGAAGCAGAATCTTAATATCAGTACAATATTTAAAAGGGTACTCAATTTCTATTTTTATTCTAGACTAAATTAATATCACAGAAATTCATGTCTACTGTATGCAGAAATGCACTAACTTCAGATTTCAATTTCATTTTTTTGCACCATGATTGGGATTAACGAACTTCTCTAACGAACCTGTTACTTGTTTAATCTTGTCTCTCTAAAGCCCTCGTGTGGATCACCCCAGCTGCCTCTCGTCTGCTCCCTCGTCAGTGACGTGTATATAGTGCCTCTCTGTCTTTAACTCCCCAGTCCGGTCATTGATGTTGCTGCCTGCATGTGCTCCCCAGTGTGTCCTGATTCTCCCTACCCCGTTTTGACCCCTTTGTGGTCCATTTCCTTTCGCCCTGTTTGTAGTTTTGTTTAACTAAAGCCCCTTTTGGTTCTCCCCACGCCCGCCTTTGTTTCCGTCCTTGCCCGTGACATAACAATAGTATCACCTTCTGGATTTGTTGATTTTTCATTTTTTTTTTAATGTTTCATTTTTATGAAGAATATGTAGAAATGTATGTGTAGAAAAAGGACATAATGGAAAAAGATTCCTTTCAAAGAGAAGTTGTACTAGTTTGCTAATTATCAATGGTAAGTATCATTTTTGTGGATTCTAAGTTATGCAGGAAGATTACTGCATCCCTTTGAACAACTGACTCCCTTCAAGAATTGTCCCCAGTGTCTTCTTCCCTTTGGGATTTTAGATGCGACCACCATGAACAGAATGGGAGTGAAATTATCAAGTATCTGGGAGGTGAAAGCACTCAGAATTAACTCTGGACCCGACCGCCCTGGAAAGGGAAATCTTTAAGTCAAGGCAGAAAACTCAGTTTAGTCTAGCAATGGTGACAAAGCTGATAGCTAGTTCTCACCCCCATCTAGGGTTATAGTGTGCGGTGCAGAGCTTGTTAGGGATTTTGGTTGAACTGGGTGTCCAGTGCTGTCACTCTGCCTTCACGTGTCCCATGTGCTGTTGGAGTGCTGGTGCTCAGGGGTTCCTCATGCCTGTCCCCCCCCCCCCCAGCTCTCCTGCCTAGTTAAGCTGCCACAGTTAATTTGACCTGCTGGAGCATCCTTATCTCCATACCGCACTATAAAATACCTTGAGTAATTTCAACTATTTATCACACAGTGTTATTAATGCTCGTTCACCTCTCTGTCATGGAGCTCCGGATGGTGAGAAGTTCCCTGCCTGCCCATCCAGCCTGCCCTGCTTGCTGCTGGACCACACACCCCCCCCTCCATCCCACCAAAGGAAGCAGCTTCCTCCAGCTGGACCTTCCGCATTTATACCTAGACTATACACAATTGCACGTCATAAATTGGGACTTTGCTATTTTTGACTTCCTCTGCCTGCTCAGGAGGATGGGCTCCACCCGTGAATCTGGTTCCTCCCAAGGTGTCTTCCTACTAAAAAAGCTTCCTTACCTCTGTCGCTTCTGGCTGGCTCTCTGGGGGCACTGGGCAGAGACAAGGTAAAGTGCTTTGAAACAATCTAATTGTGAAAATGCGCTATATAAAAATAAATTGAACTGAAAGGCAGTGAAAAGGGTAGTAAAGGCATCACCACGCTGAAAAGGGGGTCAAAGAACTCAGAGTTTCCCTGAAACTGAACCACCAACAATGTGGTAAAAGTACTTCCTGACATCACAAGAAAGGGATTAAAACTGACTGGCGTCATCTAATGAGGACAGTAGTAAATGAATGATCTTGAACTAGTATTACATTATGAAGCGATTATTTTTTTAATGATTATACTGTATGGCATTACTATTAAGTGGACCATCCCCTGCTGGGATCTGGCAGTGGAAGCGTGTGAGGAGGAGGGTGGGGTGATTATGCCAGAGGAAGAGTGGGAGAAAGCCCTCAGAGAAAACAAGTGCTACATTCAGCCTTACCACTATAACACGCTAGAAATAAAGGATTATTGCATTGCAAAACGGTATTGGCTTGATTAAAACAAGGCAAACTAGAATATATATGAGAGATAAAGCATGGCTGGTAGGTTTTGCCTTTCAGGGACCAGAAAAATTAATTCATTTGAGAGCCAGAAACCAACCAGACAGGGCTAGTCTTCCAGCCGATGGGATTTGAGTCGTATGGATATGATTCTATGCAGAATGAACTGTTAAATACGATGACAAAGGAACTTCTGAAATTAGATATTAAGACATAAAACCTGTTATTCGATATCATTGTTGAAGGCACCACAGACCCCCAGACAACCCAAATCAAAATACTGCATATGAAAAGTTTACTGTGTTTTTTTGAGAGCCTAGAAATGATCACGAGGACAGTGTTAGAATTGCGCAAATGGCTTGTAATGTCTGTCCAATCACAAGTCATAGGAAAGCTGCCTAAACTGCTTACCATCCAATCAAAGTTCTTCACACCCAAATTTACAGTATAATGTAAAATATGAATTTATCCATGAATGAAAGTATGAAAAGAACTTTTCAACAAGCATAACCGAATTTATAAACTGAAAATCTCCAACCACATATTTTGTAATTTTTGCAAAATTAAGAAATTGCTCTCCTTCACATTTATGTGGCATTGACACAACATTAGCTGCATTACAAGAGAGAAGTGAAATTGAAACCAAAGTGGACTGTTTGACAGCATACCAAGCAATTAGTTTCATCTGCAACCTGTTCCTGTCTTTGTGCACTGTGCCGTCGTGATTTGAGACCACAGTTATGCCCGTTCCCAAGAAATTTCTTGCTTAAATGACTACAGTCCCATCACTTTAACCTCTGTAGTCATAAAGTGTCTGGATCATGTCACACATCACCCTCACCATCCCCACAGCCTTGGACCCACTCCAGTTTGCATTCTGATGTAACAAATCAGTGGATGTTACCAACTTACTCGCCATGCACACTGCTCTGGGACATTTAGCAAAGAATAACACCTACATCAGGATGCAGTGTATTTACTATAGATCAGTTTTTAACATCATTATACCACCCAGACTGGTTTTAAAAGTGGAAAATCTCAGTCTGAACAGCTCCATCTGCGACGGGATATTTGACTTCTAAACTCACAGACCCCAGACAGAGAGAACTGGCACCCAGCGATCATACTCATTGATCGTATTGCATTCCGCAAGGCTGCTGTCTCAGCCCGCTGCTGAATGGCGTGTTCACTTACGACTGTATGGTAAAACATGAGAGCAACAGCATCATCAATGCAAGTTTGTGGACATCACCACCATGATTACTGCAAATGGTTTTAAAGATCTTGCAGGGAGCAAATTCATCATCAGGGATACTGGTCATTCAGTTCATTGCTCTTTACATTCCTGCCCTGGAACGTCCTACCATTACATTATACTGCTATTGTTAATATTCTACCTGCACTTTATATTTATCTGCACCTTATCATTATATATATTCTTCTATACTCTCATTCATTTGCCATTTTATACTGTGGTCCCACTGCACATTACTTGTCTACTCATTCTTATACTGCAGTGTTTTTTCCTTGCACTGTCTTCTCTTGTACTGTGCTGCCATAGTCTGTGCAGAGGTTATGTGTCAGGAGGTGAATCGAAAAGAAATATGAAAATGAAGACTAAAGAATGAAGAAGTAAAAAAAGAAGTTATACTAATTCAAGGAGAAGGAAAAGGATGAAGAATAATGTCTAAGTATATAGATATCCCAGTGATCACTGCTATCTGAATAACCAGGAAGAGGAATTTGAATCATTCTACCCAAACGCTGCCTAGAAGTCAAACTCTCAAAACCTCATTCCAGAAGAAGGAGACGTCATATGGAAGCTACTGGCAGCATCGTGCTGTGGGGGTGCTTCCCATCAGCAGGGACTCGGGATTTTTGTCAGAATTCAAGGAATGATGGATGGCACAAAAGTACAGGGACCTACTGCAAAGGAATCTAATTCTGTCTGTAAAAAAAAGGAAAAAGAAACTCAAGAATCTGTGATACGCTTTGAAAACTGCAGTTCATAAGTGTTATCCAGGGGATTTACTGCAGCTGCAGCATGTATCTGTTAAGATGAGTGGGTAACATCACTCTTATCCAGTGTTACCCCTACCCAGCCCTAACCATAACCATAAGTAACCAAGAGAAATACAAGAGTTTTTGCATTTTTAGTTTTTTTGATTGCAGTTACAGATTTTTATTAAATTTTGTTCGCCAAAAGGGAAAAAAAACAGGTACTCATCACATTGTGGGGACACTGTGTCCCCATAAGGTAAGGTATACCCGCTCACTCACACACACACACACACATATTACATTGTGGGGACCAAATGTAATAAAATTTTGATGTTGTGGGGATAATTTTCCAGGTTCCCACAAAGAACTATGAATGCAATCAAAAAACAAAAAATGCCAAAAGTCTCATATTTTGTTTGGTTACTTATGGTTAAGGTTAGGGCTGGGTAGGGGTTAAGGTCATCATATTGGGATTACAGCTTTTCCCATAGAAATGAATGGAGAGTCTCCACAAAGATATTATTACAAACGTATGTGTGTGTGTATGTGTGTGCTGTTCAAAAGTATGGGGTCACTTACATATTTCCTTGCTTTTGAAGAAAGCAAGTTTTTTGTCCATTAAAATAACATCAGATTGATCAGAAATACTCAGTAGACATGACTATCATAGCTCTAAACAGCAGTTTTTAATGAAATATCTACGTAGGTGTACAGTGGCCCATTATCAGCAATAATTAGTCCTGTTTTCCAGTGGAATGTTTTGTTTGCTAGTTTGCTATTGAGCAAGAAGTTAAATATATTAGAGAGTGTAGTCTTAGAAACAGACACCTCATAGGTCTTCAACTGGCAGTTTCATTAAATGGTACCCGCAAAAGACCAGTCTCAACATCAACAGTGAAGAGGCAATTCCGGGATGCTGGACTTCTAGGCAGAATTGCAAGGAGAAACAATATCTCAGAATGGCCAATATAAAGAAAAGATTGAGATGGGCAAATGAACACAGACACTGGACAGAGGAAAACTGGAAAAAAGTTCTATGGATAGATGAATCTAAGTTTAAGGTGGATCACAAAGAAGAGCATTTGTTAGATGCAGATCAAATGAAAAGATGCTAGAGGAGTGTGTGACGACATCTATCCAGCATGGTGGAGGTAATGTGATGGTCTGGGGCTGCTTTGGTGATGGTAAAGTGGGAGATTTGTTCGGGGGTAAAAGGGATCTTGAAGAAGGAAGGCTATCACTCCGTTTTGCAATACCATACCCTGTGGACGGTGCTTAATTGGAGCCAATTTCATCCTACAGCTGGACAATGACCCAAACACAGCTCCAATCTATGCAAGAACTATTTAGGGAAGAAGCAGTCGGCTGGTATTCTGTGTATAATGGAGTGACCAGCACAGTCACCAGATCTCAACTCTATTGAGCCAATCCAACTTGTGGGAGATGCTTCATGAACCATGGGGTAAAATCTCATCAGATTACCTCAACAAACTGACATCTCTACAAGGCTGGAATTGCTGCAAATATAGTACTCTTTGACTAATACAAATGAAAGCAAAGTTTGAAGAAGACAATTATTATTTCAATTTCTAAAATTATTTTTAAACAACTTTTGTCAATGACAATTTCCTGTTTAGTTAGCTATATTTCATATTCAAACTCATTTCATGTATGTTTTCATGGATAACAAGGACATTTCTAAGTGACCCCAAACTTATGAATGGTAGTGTATATAAATAAATAAAGAGAGAATATGTGTACAGACATATATTTTTTTTCTTTCATGTAACAATTTGGTTATCGCCAGTTTAATGGCATTTACCAGTTAATGAAGCTTTACTTTTTATTTATGAGCTATGTAGGTAATTATTCAGTGATAAAATCTTTGCAGGCTAATGTTTATTTCCATTGACTGACAGTGAATTCATTCATCTTCCTAATGGCTATCGACTATAGCGTCAGCCTGTAGTGAGCCTGAAACTAATCCCAAGGCAGGGGAACACCTCGAGTAAGGTGCTGGTGCTGGCCCATTGCAGCACTCACACCAACGCTTTGGGCAATTTAGTGATTCCAGTTCACCTAACTGTGGCCTACAGAATGAAAAACACACAACAAAGGAAAACATGAAAATGCCACACTCACAAACCCCAACCTTGCAGGTCCAACACAACTATGCTACCCACTGAGCCACTGTGCTGCTTAATTCTCTTGATTTTATTGAAGAAAAAAACTCAGAGTCTCTGTGTTGCATGCATGGCTGCACGTCACTTCAATGGCTGAACGTGCCAAAGTGTGATACGAATAAGGAAACATTAAATACAAAATGTAATGTAATGCTCTGGAACCATATTGTTGTCTTATCGCAAACACAAGGTAATTAATTTCTATTCTAACATTTGTTGATTTCCTATTAGAATGTTTTTGTACCTGAATTGGAAGGTTAAAGTTTAATTTTTATAATCAGTGACAGACCGAAGGGTGGATTATTTTATGACAGGATGTGAGTAGGCCATCACTTTCGTTTGACATGTTGATTTGGAACTACAACTATACTGACATGTTCCTTTTGCACAATAAAAAAAAAAACTGAACAAAAAAAATGCACACTTTTATTTGCAGGATATACATGGGATTAGCTACAGTCAGCAAGAAGAGTATTTACAGTACTTTTAACTTTTGGCTCTTTCACTTAGAGTATACCAATTCCCTGCTCTCAAAGCAACAAGGAATATTGCCAAACAGTTGACTTTATCTTGCTTGATGGCTGAACTCACATATTCCCATATGAAAAAAACTGTATGGTTATTAAGATTTTTTTTAATTTCAATTATATATATCAATTCATGATGTTTTTTGAATGGTCACTACAATACGTTTTTTTCTTGCTTGATTATGGCCACATTCCTCCCAAAAACACACTAGACATGTAAGGCACTCAAGGGAAAAGCTTTTACATGAAAACTTTTACATGAACTTTACATTTTACCATATGTGACAATATATGAAGAAATACTGTACATGTTTATTGCTCGTTGTTTCTTAATAAAAAATTATATCTTTTTTATATTATTCTTAGGAAAGATATGTATGATCTCTCCACATTCAGTTGGTTTAATTAGACATGAGAAAATTCATGTTATATTCTCAGAACACAGGAGTGAATGCATCAACAGGAAAACGATGTTTCCTTTTCAAAATACTGATTCTAGTTATGTAGGAACCAATGTCCTTCATTCCACTAAGTTCAAAGAATTATACATATAAACTAACACCGACAAAACATTCATTTAATTGCAAAATGCATTGTGTATAAATTTAGAATATATGTTTGACAATACATTAATTTAATATGCGTTTTACAAGGATATATATGACAACACAAATGTAGGACTTATGATTGTACATTCATTTCCTATGTGTTTTACATTAATAAAAGGTATATATGTCTAATGACACATTAAGTTAATACACATTGTATATTTATTTTGAGTGTCATATAAAAAGCTTGTATGACTTTGGTAAGAAGCCATATGTTATTTTAAAAAAAAAACTTTTCCATACGATTTGAATGGTCAAACGTGGTTAATAGTTATAGCCATATTTCAAATTCTTTATACATGCATTATGATGACTGCTTTAAGTGCCATAAATCCGAACTATGGAGACTAATTCAAGACTGAAGATGTTGTATGTAAGGGAAAATGCTTCATATAAGAGAAAAAGTGGACCAAGACTAGATTCTAATACTATGACACTAGTATAACAGATACTAATAAAATGAAATGCTGAATTTAGAACTTTAGATTTTAATAATTTAATTTCCTTTTCTTTGCAGCTTCCGCAAATCCGCTGAAAAAAATTATAAATAAAATTATATTTAATTTTGATCCCCATGATTGGCTTAATGATAATCCCAGCTCATATTAAACAGATTTATATACAGTATTGTGAAAAAGCCGTAGCCTGCCAGAGAAAATGAGATTTAAAGCTATTCATTTGCGTAGTACATTGCATGTTTAGGAACACGCAGCTTCAGGTCCCAAACCTCTTCTGGCAGAACCCCAGATGTTCCACGTATTTATTAAATTTTTCCAGCAGTTCACTTAGTTAATTAACGAATTACTTAGTTAATTAGTTAATTAACTTCAAATCTACTAGCAGAACAAAATGTTATTGGCCAGGTTCATCCAAAACAGGCATTTTTTATGCAAATACAAAAGACATGACTGAGCTGACATTTTGACAAACAGAAAATCATAGTTTTATGCTAACATAAACATAGCTTATGTCACGTTTGGCAAGCGGGCGAGCGGAGAAGCAGGCGAGCCGAGCCGTAAATACGGACAGACGGGGTTTATTCGTAGGGTGATCGAGGCAAACAGCAAGGAACAGCACATAACAGTAATAATACAATGACGGATCTGGGGAAGACTGACCAAGACTCGGACTAAATACACAAGACCAGTCAAACTTAACAGGACACAGGTGATCACAATCAGGAATTGACACGAGGTAATGAGGGGGCGTGGCACACAAGAGGATCGGACGGAGCTGGACGTGACAGATTAAACATCGTTTCCTTTGGTTTGGTTTTTACACAGTCAAACACCTTTATTGCCATCTTCAGCTATATGATGCATGGGTTTTACACTGAAATATACACTTTAAATCTTGGTGGCCATAGTGCAAAAAACGTAATAAATAAAATATAAATATAAATATGTATGACAATTAAACATGACATAAACATGACAGGCACAGTGACTGACTAAAGTGACATACTGAAATGTAAAATATTTAATTTTCTATGGCAGCCTGCAATTTTCATACAGTACTCTAGCAGTAACAAACTTGTCAGTGAGTTATTTATATCTCTACATCCATTAAATGTCAACTTTAAGACTGAAAATACATCCCACCCACCTATCAATACATGTGAATCACAAATATGAAAATCTCTTGTCCTCTCTCTTTTTTTGAGGATTACTCAACTGAGACTGACTTTCTAAGCATGGAAGGACAAGCTGGTATATATACATCTTTTCTTTTTCTTAATTTATCCTCAGTGAATGACCGGGGTTAAATGATCTAGAGTGAAGTTGTTTGTAATGATCATTGTGAACAGTGACATGACTGAGTAGAAGGGACTGTTGTTCACTGACCTGGTCTCCAAGGGGATATTGCTGTTGAGAGCCCAGCTGTTGCCGTCCACCTGTGCACTGGCTGAATCTGCATTCTGTCCACGGGCATTCCTCTGCAAGGACTCGGTGAGGGCATGGGTGGTCGGGAGGGCACATGTACAAGCATTCGGAGGTGGGGGGGGTGGCGGTAGGGGCCGAAATGAGAACTGGCCTGGTGGGCTATCGGGCAGGTCTGCATAGACCAAGAGAGAAAGAAAGAGACATACATATGTACACAAAATGACTTCAACGCTCAGAAGTGGAAGTAACATAATTACTGAAACTCCCACAATTAATCCTGTTTCAACTTTCTTTAATGTTAAATCCGAGGTCCAAATAAGATTATTTTAAAACATAGAACGTACAGTTTTGTAGTAAAGAAATGTATGTTCTCACAGGGGCTTGTTTGTTCCGTACACCTAGCTAGAATCGGGTAGGACCCACGTTTGCCTGCAGAATTGCTTCAAGGGCAGATGATTTGTGCATTCAGAGATGTCATTCTGCAGACCATTGTTGTACTTAGCTGTCATATTTTAACGTCATCTTCCTGTTAACTTTAATGAGTCTGGTCATTCCCCTCTAACCTCTCTCAAGGTGTGTTCAGCCAAGGAAATGCCTCTCACTGAATGTTTTTTTTGATGCTCCAGACACTGGACCAGCTTGTGACAGTCCCAGGAGATTGCCTCTTTCTTAGATATTGAAACCAGCACATTCAAAATTGAATATATGAGGCATCTCAGGTAAGTCTAAAGCTAACAAAAACAGTAACCAAGCTTCTTGAGCCTATCTGTGTGCTATATGTATTAAGTTGTAGCCACAGGTTTTGTTGTGTAGAGAAACAGACTTTAGATTACCACACAATTGTACCTAATAAACTGGGCACTCACAATATGCTAAGAGTTCACAATTGTTTGTTAAATTTAATTAAATGCACCTAGGGTAGTTTAAATAAGTATTTCAAGTATAATCAATTGCAATTTCCACATTCTCTGTGCCTGAAAAGACATGTTAATGACTAATTACATTAGCAGTTCTCAGTGCCTTTTTTTTAGTTGTCCTCCATTTTGTCATTCAAATTCAGGTCTTTATTGTACATTAGTAGGGGCTGAGGTGGTTGGTTCCGGTCCAGAAGTATTAATCCAGGCCAAGACTTTGTTTCAGCCAACCAGTTAAGTACTCTGTGATTGTGACTCTATACTCAGCTGAACAGAAACAAAATCTTGGTCTGGATTTTTACCTTCTGAACCCGAATGCCTCCGCTAGAAGCCACTTGGAATAACCACCTTTCATGGGATTTTGAGTGGCAATCAAATGAGCAGCTGTTATCGATATTAAACAATACTTTAACACACAGCAGTGAAACAATAAAAAGCATCCCTGCAAATATGAAAGTAAGCTTTAGTTTGGAAAAAAATGTTTCAAGAAGAAATCAATTTGGCTTTTAATTGGCATCGTAATTATATGTCTTTTTCTTTAATGAAACAAATCAATGTGCTCTTCCTCACTGTCACTTGACTCTGGCATGTACTGTATTATTTCATGCCAGTCATGTGTGATGTAGTCATTATGTGTAATTGTATTAATCCACTACATCTCCAATCTCTAGAGAGAACTCCCTCCGAAAAACTCCTTTCCAGCAATCACATCAGAAATATGAAGTCTCAGTGACCAGGAAAGAATTCTGAGTGACATATTCCTTTTTTTAATCGGTGATCAACACACATATTTGAATATAGTGTCAAATAGCAGAGTATCTATCCACATGTAGCACTGCATATGTTTGTGTTTAAATATTTTTATGCTGCTGTAAAAAATTCATGGGATAGGCCCCAATATTATTGTTACCCTATGATTTAAAAGGCAAACATTTACAAGAAAGCAAAATATAAATCTAGTAAATGTGGTGGACTGCAGTATTCAAATGGCTAACATTAATTCCCTAACAGGCAGCCCTGTATAAATTAATCTCTACTCTTATGCAGTCATAGTGAAACAATGTGTTAAGACATGTATTCTGTCACTTTCCAAAAAACTTCTTTTTTGGATACAGTAAAAATGTTACACTTGCATCATATTACTGTTTTAATTGTGAAATTACTATATGGAAGTTTTATTAACCCACAGAAGACAATCCACAAATATGTGCCATGATCCACAAATATTTAACTATCCACAAATGTGTATTTTTTTCATTTTTGTTGTGTAAAATCATATCCACAAAAGTGATTTATTGGTTTATTGTTTTGTGCATTGGTGGATCATGCCCTATCTATATGTGGATCACGCTACATTTATGACCTGCTTCCTATTTATTTGCGGATTCCTATTTATTCGGCTTTTGGCGACATGTTGGAGATTTTGAGTTTTGTTTTCTCCCTTTTTAATTATCTTATGTTTATTTATTCTGTATTGGTTTTCATTTTGTGTTGTAGTGTCTATGGGGAATTCCAAATGAAAGCAGGTTTAGCACAGAATCCCAAGTTAAAAGCGCAAATTGGATCACTTTCCATTCCAAAAACTGAGATTAGGCTGAGTGTCAGGCAATCACTGTGGCACTGAAAGCTCAGAACTAAACCTGCTCGACAGTGGTTTAGCTTTATTAAGCTGCAGTTGTGTCAACAGAGCAGTTTGATTTGGTTTGCCCATTTTTTGAAGCGATGGTCAACATACTGTAGAAGAGGAAATGCTTCTCTGGTTCGGCATTCTGTCATTCCTTGGCAATTATCTTCTAGAATGGTACCATTTCTCATCCCAGTCCATGATTTATTCAATAGCCTAATGTTCCTCTGGGATCAGTAAAGTTAAATTTGATTTGATTACAGTTTATCTTGTTTATTTAAACACCCATGTTCGGCCTCTCATTTGAAACATCAAACACTGTTGAGTTGCACTCAAATCTTTACAAACGTTTGTATTGCCCTCCGATTTTTTCCCACTGGAAGCCTCTTATACAATACAGAAAATGCCAAACACGTTGGCAAAGCAATGGCATGTCGGGTTATCCACAAAGTATATATGCTTAGCACTCAAAATGCTACTGCATATTTTTCTTGTTTTTCCCAGACGTAAATCTTGGAGAACAGAGAATAGTTCCACTAAGTTGCAATTTGTCATTTATTACAAAAGTGTTTATTGGTGATGGCACTGAATGATTTATTGGATTGAATAAATATAATTGTTTAAGTATTGCAGGATTCCCTAACACCATTGAATGTCTAGATGGATCTCATGTTCCCATCATTGTAATAAAGTAGTAAATGAAGGAGTTTATGTGAACAGACAACCTTTAAACAGCATTTATGTGAAGGTACTGTCAGAATATTTTATTCAATTTCAAAGTTTCATTTCCCAAGTACTATAACTTATTAAGGCCTACCTGTGTCTAGTGTGAATATCACACAAATTATGTTCAATGTCCAAGCAAAATGGCCAGGCTCTGTGCAGGACTCGTGCATTTATAGGGAATGTATACTGTGTGACAAATTATATTATGCGTAACTGTTCTATTTGTAGATTAAACTGAGAGCCCCATCATGCTGTACCACGCATTGAGTCAGAGTAAGAGCAACCCCGCCACCTGCAAGACCTCCGAGATAGCAGAGTTCACAGGGACATCAGTGCAAATAACCATTGTTTTAGTACTCACTCACAAACACGACAAATAAAACAGGTCAGGAGTCTATGGGCACAAGGCACAGAATAAGGCAGGATGGGGCACCAACGCATCACAGGGCACATTCACACACCATTTACTCACACACCATTTACTCACACACTCACACACCGTTTACTCAAACACGCATACCTATGGGCAATCATGGGCTGTGGGGGGAAACCATGCAAACCCCACAATGACATGGTAATACATGCAAACCCCACAATGACATGGTAATACATGCAAACCCCACAATGACATGGTAATACATGCAAACTCCACATACGTGGAGTCTTGACGGAGTCTTGTCCCAGAGGCATGAGGCAACAGTACTAAACACTGCCCCTCTGTGCTACCCCTCCAGTGTTTAGTAATCTGAAATGAATATGCTTGAATACATGAATATACATTATAGGCCAGAAGTTTGGGCCACCCTTGCACTCAAAGCCAGTTTCAGCCTTTGTGGCTAAATAATGTGTTACTACAAGCTATAAAATACTGAAAACCAGTCAGTTACATCTGTCTGAAATATTTCTAATAATTTCTTGTAATAAAATTTTGAAAAAGCAGTGTATCGTTTATTTAAAAAAAATATCAGAGGGTAAGGCCCAAACTTCTGGCTTGTAGTGTGTATGTATCCAAACCCTTTTCAGGCTGTCATTAAGAATAACATGCATTGATTCTGCACCGAGCTTCACATGGGCAGACGCAACACATCCAATCATTATTAGACAGAACTGCGGCAGAAAAGCTGCACGTGATGCACGTTCCTCTGTGCCATATAACCCCCCCGCCCCCCCCCATATTGGCAATTTACCAGTAAGTGGGAACCATGTTCAATTCACTTTAATTCTATTATAAAAACACATATGTAAATTTCAGTCATATTGGGCTTTGGTATGTTTTGTATGGTATGTCTATATAAAAAATTGAGATGTTTTATGGTGATTTGTTGGGTAATGTAACACAACAATGTATACCACTCTTTATGCAAAGAAATGCATAAATAATATATGTAAACCAAATGAAAGTATTAACACAAAATTCCCCGCCTTAGATATCACCATACCGTTCTCTCCATCGGATTTCCTCTCCTGTTCTGTGTCAGTGAGAGACAGTACTGAGTTGGCCCGGCTTGACAGACAGGAGCTGTGTTCTGATTTGATCTCCCGCATCCAGAGGTGTAAGGCATGGTCAGGTGAAGGACCGGCTTCTGTTTCAGTATCAACGTCAGAGCCAATTCCCAAGGGGTAGTCTTGATGAGAGGCCAGCTGGAGTCCTATGTCAAAGTTGAGGTGCATCAGCTGAGGTGATACACAGAATCCTAGTCCTATAGGTTAAAAAGAGAAAGCAAAACTGTCAGGATCTATCCCTCTCAGCCGCATCATGTTCCTGTTTGTCCAGCAGATGTCACTGGCCATCCCATATCTCCCCATTTTTTTTCATTGTTTCCAGCCCTAATGTGTCAATTACTCACACCTACCTCTTGTTGGTTCCTCGTTATCTGTGTATTTATGTGCCTACACTTGTCATATCCCCCAGTTTAGTCATTATAGTTGTTGTGGATGTTAAGCGTGCTTAGTGGTTGTGCTAGTCCTGACTCCTGCTTCCCTGAGTGTAGGTTTGTCCCGGTCCTGCCTACTTGTTCCTCCCTTCCTTCTGTTTGACCCCTTTTGGTCATTTTGTTTTTATTAGCATCTGTTTTGATTTAACAAATAAGCCCTTTGAGGCCTGGAAGGCTGTACCTGAAGTGCCCCCCCCATTCCCATTTTGACAAGAACATGATTTTCGTTTTTGTATTCTGAGGAAATATGCATCTTTCTCTCTTACACAAATCCCATGTTTTTTATTAGTATGAAATACATTAAGTGCTTGTTCCCAATGTATAATATATGCCACTTGTATACTGTACTTAAGATTACAGAGGAAGAATAGATGAAAAATCTATTCTTTGGTCATCCTGTGGTGCCTAATTATGTCACAGAGTGCCCAATCCTTCTTCTCCTAAAACTACTTTCATTCTACACTGTGCGGGATTTTGGAAGAAAACCAGACATTTTTGACAAGTTATACCTGAAAACCATGGGACAGAAGAAGGAAAGACAAGGACAAAAAGACCAACAAAAAACCCCATAGTCCGATTTGTTAATTTCCAATGTGGAATAAACAAAAAAATAAATATGCCTCAAGAGAAGTGCTTGAATGAAGTGAATTGTTTAAGTATGATTGCTTATTTGGTGTAGTTTGTTCATAATGAGATTTTATGAACATTTTGAGATGCAGCCTCAGCTGTCACACACTTCTTATTCTTTATGTGAATCATATGTCAGATACTGAACGGATCTTATCTCTAGTCAAACCACAACGTGTCAATTCTTTTCCCAGCGGAACAGGTCATCTGCTATATGATGACACTGGAAATAGCGTTCGTGACAGTCCGGAGCAGACAGGACCCGCAAATTAATTGTTTTGTCTGTTCCACACCTTGCATTTTGTCCCACATCTAGTTTATCCACCAGTACAACATTATGCAATTACTCCTCGCTTATCAACTACCTCAGTTAATGACCTTTCTCAAGTATGACAGTAATAAAAAAATAATTTTCCAACGAATGCACACATTTACGACCAAATTTCATATGCCTGACAACAATACACGCTGGAGTGAGAGAGATCTTTGAAGTGCAATGTACAAAACGTTGTGAAAAACATGAAGACAGTTGAAGTCGCTCCATAGATACTGTGATTTTCATTTAGCGATAAGGATGGAAAGATGCATCGAAACATCACGATAAATCGATTATTAAGGTGCCAATTCAATGCATCTATCTGCTGACGTCAGCATCTTCCAGTGTCAGATTTTTGGGGGCAAAATAAAGATACTTCTACTTCTATTCTCGATTTCACGTGCTGCAAGTAGACATATAAAGTATCAGCAATGGGCTGCGGATTTCTGAAATGAAGATTGACAGGGGAAGGCTCATTAATATTCACAAAGAAATTGTTACTTGCTGATATTTGCACTGTATACACTGTATATAATTCAACAGTAAATCTGGCCCACAGATACTGTAGATCTTTAGTGTTCCACAAAATAAAGAACAATGTAACATCATTCCACTGTTTGCTGCCAAGCTCTGCAAATATCACCCAGGGACCCTTCCCCGCAAAACACACACACAAACACACACACACACACACGCACACACACACACACACACACACACACACACACACATACATACATATATACATATAAATAAGTAATTAAGTCAAATATGGTTCATGCCATTGTATTATTTGTGATTTCTTTACAGCAAAGTTAAAAGAGGTTTGAATTTAGGTTAACAAAATAATCAAATGATCAAATGATTTCCCATGCATTGAATTGTTTTTAATCATAATCTAACTGAATTGCCCTGGGGTCAATGATTTACACCACTACTTAGTGATCATTTCACTTAATGACCTGCTAGTTGGAAAATAACTTGTTGGCTAAACAAGGAGTGGTTGTACTGGTGCAAGAAGAAAAGACCTAAAGAGACATATAAAGACTGTGTTGTAATGCATTGTTCCGTCCACTGTTACAAATGCAATATTAAACACAAATTTAGCCATTTGTATTTGAAAAAATTCCCTGAATTCATTCTTAAACTTGCAAGATTTCACAACACTGGTCGTGACTGAGAAGAAGGCTTTAACTTCTTAAAGAAGCTTTTTTCATGAAAAGTAGTAAATCATGTGCATATAAAAACAACACAATCATTATAAACAAAACAATATACATGTAACAATACAATCATATGTAAACAAATCTAATGCTCGCTATAAAGTAGTGGGTAATGGCCATGAATATGACTCATAAGATTTGAAGTGTCGTTCAATCAAGTTTCTCTCAGCACTCTTATAAAAATCAAAATATGACCTGACTTCACTTAGTTCTCTTGGAAGGCTGAAAAATCTCCTGAGCAATTTTACTGCTTTCCATCATGTTTTTACACTGTCACAAACAAGCCTACATTGCATGCTGTGCCTGTGTCTGAGAGACTGTTGCTGGACAGTATGAAACATGAGTTTTTCAAAGGGTGGTAATCAAGTACGGTTTTAATGATAATTAAAATGTTAGTTGAACACTAACCACTGGGATTTTTACCATGGTTTACTATAAAAGCTTTTCATCCCTATCCTTAACATTCATTGTCACTAAGACACTCGGTCTAATCTCGGTTTCTGGAATGGAAAATGATCTGGTTCATGCTTTTAACTCAGGAATCTTCTCTAAACCCACTTTCTGGGAAACCCACCACGTGTAATATCTGTGAGTAATAATAGTAATTAAAAAATAACAAAAGTGGAGCCATCTCAAAAACTGCAGCGATTTTTCTTCTTTAGTAGATCCTTTGGGTCATTTGGATCGATACCAAATTTTTCACTTTTTAGCGATACCAGCTTTGATACCTCAATATCAATAACAAATCCATACTAAATCAATACTATAAAACATTCCCATTGAAATATTATATTACTTTGAAATTAACAGACCTATTTATGAATTAAATATAAAATTCAAAATTAAAAAAAAAATCAAAATCGTAAGGTCAGAAATGTAGTCAAAAAAGGTGATCCAGGAAGGCCTGTAGCCAAGGGGAATCTATCTGACGAGGATGCACAAGACCGGGAATAGGAACACTAGATGGGGCGGGCAGGCAAGGGCAGCAACAGGCAGGACCAGGCAGACGGGTAGGCAGGAACAGGAACATGCTGAATCAGGGCAGGAACAGGCAGGACCAGGCAGATGGTAGGCAGGAACAGGAACATGCTGAATCCAGGCAGGAACAGGCAGGACCCAGCAGATAGGTAGGCAGGAACAGGAACATGCTGAATCAGGGCTGGCAGGGCAGGAACAGGCGGGACCAGGCAGATGGGTAGGCAGGAACAGGAACATGCTGAATCAGGGCAGGAACAGGCAGGACCAAGCAGACGGGTAGGCAGGAACAGGAACATGCTGAATCAGGGCAGGCAGGGCAGAAACAGGCGGGACCAGGCAGAGAGGTAGGCAGGAACAGGAACATGCTGAATCAGGGCAGGAACAGGCAGGACCAAGCAGACGGGTAGGCAGGAACAGGAACATGATGAATCAGGGCAGGCAGGGCAGGAACAGGCAGAGTTGAGACAATACAGGCAGGACAGAAGACTGGGTGAATGGACTGCTTGGTATGGTACATCTGGCAACAATACTTCGCAATGGCTAGGTTGTGAGTGCGTCCTTTTATAGTGCAGGAGGGTCATGATCCCTGCCCCTCAGGGTGTGACAGTTACAAAATCTCATTGATAATACTGTTATCAATAACAAAGTTTGGTTTATATTTGTGTCTTTTGTGTTTGTTATCATCAATGGTGAATGCTGACTTTTAAAATGGTTGAAGCACAGTGTCAACAGTTCCAATTATAACCAAAAAAGGGCTTTTTTTCTTAATTTAGTCAGTCAGCTACAGTACTAATATAAATTCTGCTCTCTTTTCTTTTTGAAGTAATGATCTATTATTCTGTCATACCAGCAATTTGACCACTTCGTACATACAGACAGCTTAGTTAGTGAACTAACTGCAAAACTAGCTTACTAAAAATCACTGAACTTTCACTGAAAATTAAACAATGAGTGAAGCACTGCATCCAGGGAGTCACCGAAAACACATCGTTGAAGCATACGGACCAATAAGCTTTTGTCTATTCTCCATTTAGACAAAGCGTACAAGAATCTTTCATAGACTTTCAGTGAAGCACCACATCTACGGATGTCTATGGGATGCATTTTTCTTGGCTTCGAAGGAAAATTAACGTAAATGTTGAAAGCAATTCATGTGAAACAATCATATCTATGGTTCAATTAGTTAGATTACGCTTTTTAAAAAAATAAGTACAATTAACTCACACTGACTAATTGTTATTCATTGATGCATTTTTATTCTGAAAACAGTACACTGTCTACATGGGGACTGTGTTATCCACACAAAAGAGGATATAGCGCATGATACAGTGGTTTAGTCCCTTAGTATCCTCCCTGTATGACTCACAGTGAATGCCCCGATCTGTCTCCTCTTAGCCATCCCACAGAGCCTCCTCAGCTTCATTAATCCATTTCCTCACAGCCCTGGAGCTGACTGGCAGTTGTTGAGTTATGGGTTCTGCTGCTGGCATATAGCAAGCCCAGTGTCCTGTTTCCTCTTGTAGTACTGACCATAAACTGGTAAAAACTGGTGAGGGTTAGGGGAGTGAAATATGATTGAAATCCCCAGAAAATGCAATAAAAGCACTAGGATCACTGGTGGTGAGTTTGCTGCCCAAGAAGTGTATGAGTTCCATAGTAACTGCATCCTGAACTAGGCCTATGTTAGAATATGTAATTTGTTGTACATTTGTATCTAATCAAATTGCTCAGAACATGCTAATAAGGCCGCAAAGTGGAATTTTGATATTAATTCATAATTATCTATCCAGAACTGCAAAGAAGTGTCAAACAATTATGAAGAAAATACTCTAAAATATACTATTGTGAGTAAAATCTTTCCCAGTGCAATATTTTTTCGTAAATATTTCTAAATCTTCTCCTTTCAATCATTGGTAAAATGGGCATTTACATTTATGGCATTTAGTAGACGCCCTTATCCAGAGAAACTTACATAAGTGCTCAGAAGTCTCCATCGGAAAAGTTAGATTCATGAAACTAGACATCAAACCAAATCCTTGTCTACTTCCCTAAACTACTTAGAATCTAACTTCTCAGGTGACATGAACCAGACTAGGGCTAACACTTCTCCAAGACAATGTCTCATATTTGACTGTGAATATTTAAAAAAATACAGGCATGGGCCTGGGGCACTATTAAATCTATGCTCTAAATAGACCAGGGGTGCCCAACTCCAGTCCTGGGGGGCCGGAGCCCTGCACATTATTAGGTTTCCCCTCATTTAACACACCGGATTCAACTCCTTGTGCTAATTACCACACAGTTCTTGAGCTGAATCATTTATGGTGGAACAGGGAAAGAACTAAGCTACACAGGGCTCCGGCCCCCCAGGACTGCAGTTGGGCACCCCTGAAGTAGATGATGATGTGAATATCCAGTTCTTCCTGTGGTTGTCTGATGGTCATCTGGAGCACTAGTTTTGAGAACATAAAACAACTATTCATCTAAAAAGTGAAATGTCAACACATATAGCAGTGCAAGCTATGCATTTAGCAAGAGTGCCAGGCCAACCCCGCAGCAGAAGTGACTGACACCTTCAGAAGTAACAATGATGTGGATTATTGTTTGAAGAATTTGTGCAATGAGAGGGATCCTATTAGCTGAAGCGAGAGAAACAGTGACTAGCCCAGAATTCAAACTGCAACATACCCCACATTATAATATTACTGATCACTAGGACTGTACATAAGACTACTCAGGGGCTAATTCCCTCATTTTTTACTGGAGAAATTAAAGACATTAAATAAATTAAATACTGAAATTACTACATCACACAGTGAAAAGATAAATGCAGAAGCTGAAGGCTACATTAGATGGACATTAGATAGTTTATCTATTTAATCTCATTTATTTTATCAGAAAAACATAGATCTGACAAATCCTGATCACCTAGTTTACAAATAGCATCCTTTCCTGGAACACTATAAGTGGGCGAAAAAAACTGAGTAGGACAGTTATGCCTGTTAGAATAGTGACCTTCTCTTTAGAACAACCGTTCATCACTTCTTCCACTGTATATCCGCAGCTAACCAGACTCCAGTGTAAAAAATAGTCTCTATTCTGGACTTCGTGTTGCATGACCTGAAGGGTAACACTCAATGCCTGCAACAGTAGCTGCTGAGGAAGTGTAAAGTTATGTTCCACTGCCAAACGCCTAGTAAGTCCAGCAACACACTCCTCACAGCTTCATCGTCAATTTCAGAGTCAGAAAGCATACTGAGGGCCATGGCCATACTGGAAAAACAGCAGGCCAGAAAGCTCAGCCTATGCATTGGCACACCACCATCAAACCTCTGGAAAAAAACATCTTATAAACATGACTCTGTAAGGCCGCATGAGGTTTCCTGCTGTTACTGACAGGAAAAGAGTCTGTTGATGCTCCTCTTGTGTCACCTTGAGATGCTATAATACTCAACCCAGTGATAAACTGCCCACAACACTTGTAGGTGGTTACTGTTTCAATTCAACTTGAGAATAAGCTACTGTGAGGACAGAACCATGTGACATTGGGATTTGGAGAAAGATGCGAAGTGTTTTTAAATAAAGATCAAAGATGTACTGCTGCTTCCCCCACTGTTCCTGTCACCCAATCAAATTTAAAAATGGCTGCAACCTTCAAAATCCGAAGAAACAATTTTCATTTGCATAGTAACTAGAACATTACTCTGGGAAACTGCATATTGTCGGAAAATTATGCCTGCATCATGGCCTTAAAGACGGTGACGAGCATATTTGTCCACCTGTGCCTTATTACCAAATATATAAAATGAACTTTGATGCCATTCTACACCCTATATTTATATACACCAAGTGGCCACTTTATCAGGTACAGATGCAGAATGGCTGGAATACCACTGGGGTACAGGGCTGCTATTTTTCCACCTCTGTCGTACCCGTTAGCTTTAACGAGCCAGGCCATTATTCTTTGAGCACAGGACTGCCACTGGCTGGATGTTTTTTGTTTGTACTGTTATTTTTAATGCCTAGAGACTGCAGTGTGTGAAAATCCCTGGGAGCTGGCTGTTCCTGAGATTTTGAAACCACCCCGTCTGGCTCCAATAATGTCACGATGTTCAAAATTGCTTAGATCATGCATCTTAGCCATTTCAATTCTTAGCCGCACAGTAACTGCTCCTCTGGGCCCTATCTGTACTGCAGGTATCGGGCATATGATTTGCTGCTTGAAGAATCTGGCTGTTTGTGTTAACAAGCAGGTGTAACTACTTCAGTAGCCACAGAATGTATGTAAAAACTTGAAAGATAAAGATTAATATTTTAAAGCAGATCTTCAGAAACTTACTGAAAAAAGAAAAATCAATATTATTCTGAAAAAAAATATATATGTATTTTATGTTATATAGAGTTGATTTACATATTAATTTCAGTTTGTGAGTTTGACAATTTACTGTACCTTGTGCTGGCTCAGTAGGAGTCATCTGCTTCTTATTATGGCTGTGGTAGCTGAGTCTCAGTTCTGGTTCATAATCTGGCAGCGTTTCCCTCGAAGTGTAGGACTTGTGCAGATTTTGTCCATCCTCACTCTCATCAGAAGAACTAGTGTAGCTTTGTTCCATTTCATGTCGTGGTGCAGATAGTGGCTGGTATGGTTTACAATCCATGTGCTCCATGGCACCAAAATATTGCCTTAATCAAAAAAAAAAAAATCAAAGATCATACATCCACAGACTGGGGCACAGCGACCTGGAGACAAAGTACAAAAAAGATATCAATTTAATAAAACACACAACATATAAATGAAGTTATGATGCTGTGTTAAGCACCATAGTAGTTGAGGAGCTAGAGGCAATTCCAACATATACAGATAGACAGACAGACGTATGGATAGATGTTAGCCATTAATGCGGTTTTCAGCTTATGACTACTATACTTTCAAGAAAATGAATGAGGATAGCAAATAGCATGATAATTGGAAAAGGGATTGAATTATTCCAGTGTCAAGTGATGTGGGATTCTCAAAATCTGTTTTGCAGTATGATTAAAAAGCAGCCTGTAAACATATAAAGTGGCAAGCCTTATTAATTGTTTTGCAGAATCAATTATTTAAGATGCATTATAAAATCAAATTGCTGAGATTGTATTTTCCTCATCTTTAGTCCACTTGCAATGCTATTATTCTGTACCTTAAAATGGTTTTGTAAGGCCCTACTAGTGTTGAAAAAGAATCAAGTGACTTTTCTAAAACTCCCTTAATGTTCATGTCATCTAGCTGCTTCTATTGACCTTTTCATCAACATACTGGCAGGTATTAAAATTTCGCAGTGGCATTTCAGACACTGTCCCTGAATAAACAAAAGATATTTTCTTATGTTCAGAGACCTTTTCAAAACTATTCAAACTATTCAGCTGATACAGCATGTTTGGCTAGTGGCAACATTTAATGGCATTTAAGACAAATACGACAAGGACGATATACATTTAAATAGCCTTGTCTCCGACGTGTCATTGCAAAAGGCTATTAATTGCTCACTCAGAAAATGCCTTGCTTGACTAATTGGCAGCTGGAGCTTTTTAAAGAGCCATTTACATGCCATGCAGATAGCAATACTCCAGTTGAGCATCCTAACAATTGAGGACAATATTGTAGCTTGTGCCGAACGTGTGACGGTAAATGAGAAGGGATGTGCGACCCCCTTGTGAAAACATAGCTTGTCTGTGTTGTGGCTCAAATATGGTGCATTCACAAATATGGTGCATTCACAAGTCCACATAGTTCTTCTTGGATTTAGGGAAAACATTTAGATTGCAATAGTTGGCTGAATAAATAAATTAGCATGCATTCAGCTGCAGCATCTTCCCTGGCCTCCAAGATATTGATTGTATAGAGGTTTTACTTAAGGTCATTTTTTGTACAGTGTATGGTCGTCAAAAGTGGCAAAAAGGAACATTCTACTCTTTGGTGTTATTAGAACTTTCTGCATCCAGATTGTTACATTAACACTGTTAATTGTTAAAATTGTAACATCGATATATTATAGTTATATTAACATTATGTCATATTGACATTGTTATATATTATGTTTCATTAACATTATAACAAGATCACAAGTAAAGTACCTAAAACATTATAGAATATAATAGGTAAAGGTTGTCTGTGACAAACTTTCTGAAGATTTCAAAAATTAATTCCAGAAATATATCCATGCTTGACTTAAGCATGCAGTATGGCAGATTTTTAAAAAGAGAATCAAGAACATTTCTGCTATTTGTAACCTGTATTTCAGGGTGTGTTCTTTATCCTGTACAAAGCCACCCTCACCTCTCTGGGTCCGCAATGATAAAATTTGCAGATGGGGAGGGATTATGAGACAAAAAGCACCCCATACTGGTTCAGAATGGGAAGCAGCATTTTATTTTTTCGAGATGATCACACAATATATGGAATAGGTGCAAACTCTAATCCTCACATTTCCCGAAAAGACTTAATTTCATGACTGCACTTAAATGTTCCTTTGGCACAACAAAAAAATCCTTTTTTTACAGTATATACATGGTATTAGGCTGTAGCACCAGAGGAACAAAAATCTTCAAGGACCCCAATAACTTTCTGTTTTGTCTGCTGAACTAAGGTAATCAGTTCTGCAGCCTTATCACCAAAACTGAAAGGTCAAAGAGGAGCTTTTTCCCCAGGTCAAAAGGCTCCTAAACCAGGACAATACTGACATCATATGTGTACAGGTGCCCATAATCTTATGAGTACTGTTTTCATTCAGTTCATACTGTCCAAACTGTTGGTACATTTCTCAGGTCTCTTGCACATTGCGCTTATATTGCACAGCAAACCACTTTTACCTTATCATTTATGTATAGATTATGCACTACTGAACATATTTCATATGTTTTTTATTTTATATTGCTGCCTACAAAACAACAAGGAATATTGCCAAACAAGTGGTTCTGAATATTGCTAAACAAGTGATTTTATCTTGCCTGATAGACGAACTCTGAATTAACCAGAATAGTTAAACATGATTCTCTTAATGCTTAATGCAATTAACGTTCCCCAGATCTGCACCTGCTCTGTCACTTGTCACCACTTCAATTTTGGTGCGATTTGGCACATCCTCATGAAGTCTGTTTCTGATTGTTTGGTCAGAGGCATTCACACCAGTGGCCTGCTGGAAGTCATTTTGCAGGGCTCTGGCAGTGCTCATCCTGTTCCTCCTTGCACAAAGGAGCAGATACTGGTCCTGCTGATGGGTTAAGGACCTTCTACGGCCCTGTCCATCTCTCCTAGAGTAACTGCCTATCTCCTGGAATGTCCTCCATGGCCTTGAGACTGTGCTGGGAGACACAGTAAACCTTCTGGCAATGACACGTATTGATGCACCATCCTGGAGAAGTTGGACTACCTGTGCAGCCTCTGTAGGGTCCAGGTATCACCTCATGCTACCAGTAGTGACACTGACCAGAGATAAATGACAACTAGTGAAAAAACAGTCAGAAAAGATGAGGAGGGAAAAATGTCAGTGGCCCCCACCTGTTAAACCATTTCTGTTTGGGGGGTCGTCTCAATGTTGCCCCTCTAGTGCAGCTGTTGTTAATTTACACTGTTATAGAATGTGTAAAGTTGAAATATTAGATTCTCCAAAAAAAACAGTATGTTGTGTTGTGTCAACATCATACATTTTGTGGGATCTTGTGGAAAACATTAATAAAAGAAAATATTTTAATATATACTAGAGTAGAATGTGTAAAGACCATATGAAGTCCAAATATCAAACAGTACAAAAGATATGATTGTGCCTGTGTCTGCAGTTGTGTGAGGCGACACCACAGTGCATTTCGCATATAAACAATTAATGTGGTATCTGTGAGAAAGATTGCTCTGCTATTACTACAAGCTAGCAGAGAGATCTAGATACAGAAAGTGTGCAACTTCAAGTATCAGACAGTGTAAAAAGACGTGTGTGTGTGTGACAGCAAGAGAAAGCCTCGGTGTAAGTGGTTACTGCAACAAGTTTAATATATAAAATAAACACTTTCACAAAAGGTATAAAGTCATTTCTAGCTAACAGTTGTCACACACGCAAAAATTTTTCATACGAAGTGCACTACAGCATTATCTATTTATTGCATTATCATTATTTTTTATAACATCTGATATTTCAACTTTACACATTCTATAACATTTTGGGTATACTTCAAGTTAACATTATTTCGTTCTTACTTTTGTGACAGAGACCAGGACCTGAAAGCAGCACAAAAGACCTTAACCTTTCACAGTTTTTAAATTATTTATTTTGGGTGGGAATCTAACACCGGACATGTCTGTATTATTTTTCAAATCATGCTCAAACAAATTTTTGAATCAAAAAGTCACCGCCATAATATACGATCACATGTCCAGCAGGAAGTGCCGCAAGACTACGGGGTATTATGGCCGCTATGGCATGCTTTTTAGTCCCCATCTGAATGTAGCATGAAACCTGTTCTAATATTTATATGACTATAAAAAGTCAGATTGGGTCTTGCCTCTGGCAAGTTGACATAAAACTGAAGAATAAGTTTTATTTTTGGTCAGTATCTCACAGTAGGAATGCAATCGTCTATTACATGCATTTCGATCAAAAACTATAATGAAGAGCCATTTATCAAGTTCCAATGCATGTTGCTGCGATAGTATTTTTCCTTTGTTGTTTATTATACCCTATAGCCAGGTATGGCATTTTTGAAAGTGGAAAATAAAAACATCAGTAAAGACTAGATGATTATTTCTAATTATATTAAATGTGAAAACGGGAGGTCAGATGTAGGCTCCCTCTATTATTTTGGGTTTTTTTTTTTTTCAGTTTAGCCCACCATGTAAAATCATTTGCATAGCTTGAACATTAGGGAAGGTATTTGCATTGGCGCTCCAGCATAAAAGTTCACAGTGCGACTGCCCCAATTGTGTGCACCGGATATAACTTCAGACAGGGGCGCCGTAAAGGGGGGAAAAGTTAGGACGATTCCAAGGGCCCTGGAGTGACGGGGGCCTTAAATAATT
>JAOYFF010000039.1:1895098-1911189 GCA_025773925.1 Cryptomyrus ogoouensis | reverse complement strand
AACTGAATTGCTCTGGATTGGGGGCCCCAGTATGATATGTTTCTTGGGGCCCAAAATTTTTAGCAGCGCCCCTGACTTCAGATGAACTTGTGATGCATCGTTTCTAACATCTTTGCATTGGTAAAATCTGACTTATTAAAATATATATAAAATATATTAATATATAATTTTATATATATATATATATATAGAGGCCCTATGCCATAATTATTTAGACAGGTGACCAGTAATTTTTGACCAATAATGTTATATTTAGATTGACTCCCCCTCTCTAAACTTTCTGTATCTGTACCTTTTGCATCACATCATATTACACTGATTTATATTTTGTTGAATCAAATCATGTCACATCACACTGCACCTCAATAGGGGTAAATCATATTGTATCACATTAATAGTTCCTTCACATCTATCTAATGTATCGGATTGTTGCCAATGCACTGAGATCTGTATAGCATCAACCTCAGTGATGGAGATGTTAATACTTTACTTAAGGGCATGTTTTTAGTAATTTATAAACACATTCCTAACAAATAATAATGTACTCATAAAGCATTATAAACATATATATAGCATCAAAACTGCATTATTAGGTTAAAAAACAAACCCACGAAAAATATTTTTTTTCCTGCAGTTCTGTGATAAGAGCATCCCGCCCAAAAGACGAGATTCCGACGATGATGTCAGAAAACACTGTTGACTTGTTGCTTTACTCAGAAGAGAGCAATGGATGATCTTGTTGTGCACAAAAACACAACTGCGTCTGTTTGGCAATATTTTGGATTTAAAGAAAATGAACGAGGTGAAGTAGCTAATACCAACACTCGCAATAGGTGTGCTTTAAGGACAACATTCATACATTAAATCCCCAGTACAAAGTGCCAGGTTGAAAGAACAAACTTCTTTCCAGAGAATCACATGGCAATTAATTCACCAAGGTATCAGTAATTATGCATGCCAATTTGTCTTCTGGCAAGTCCCATTCTTTAACCGTTGTACAATACGCATCGTACAACGCTTATAGAATGGGACTTGTCAGAATACAATACTGGCATTCATAGCTACTGATAACGTGGTGAATATTAAATCACTGGTCAAGGATCACCTAGGATGGCAGTTGCTCATCTGTTTCAATCGTAACTGGCAGAAGAAACGGGACTTGCTTAAAGCACAGAGAGAGCTTAGCTCGTCTGAACACACTCCAATGACAGTGGGTTGACATGTACAGTATGTTGTTTTTACCTTCATGATAAAATTACATGACTAATGAATAATAATATTAATAATTAAACATTCCTTATAACTCTCCTTATTATTACAGGACTGCGTCATGCAATGGGAATGACAGAGACAAGTCCGGTACCGTAGGCAGAGGGATTTTGAGTCATTCCTCTTGCAGGTGTTGCTGCTCATCCTGGTTCCCCCCTCTCTGTCTTGAATCCCTTCAGCCCCTAGTGTGTTTCCCTGCTCCCCAAGCCACCACATAGCTCAATGACTTGAGTGAGCAGTTCAGAGGCCTGTTATTTAATATTTACTGGTTTGCTGTTTTTCCTTTCTGTATGTTTTTGTATTTGCCTTGTGTCCTTGTGTTTGGGTTTACCCTGCTCGTGCCTTTTTGTTCTGCTTTGGCTTTTGTTCCAAATCTTCCCTAATGTTTTTAATATTTAGTGTTTGTTAAGGTTCCATAGTTTAATTTTAAGTTACTCCATCTGTTGCTTGTTGTCCCGTGGCTTTGCTGATTGGTTGATTTGGTTGAAGTCCACACCTGCCCCTTGTTTGCCTTATTGTATGTTTGTATTTAAGTGCCTGCCTTCATCCACTCCTTCAGTTAGTCATTTTGTTTAGGATGTGTATGTTTAAGGCGTGTACTCGTTACTGCGTACAGTATTTGTAGCTTTGGTTGTTCCCTAGCTCTGCTCTCAGTTTTTCTTTATTCCCTAATATGTTTGTTCTGTGGTTCTTTTTAGTTCTTATTTCTCCCGTTCAGTTCTTGACCCCTAGTAGCCTCTTTATTTCGTGGTTTATCCCTTTGTGCTCTTTTTTTTTGTTAATAAACCTCTTGTTCTTGGAACTGCTCTGTGGATCATCCATCTTTTTCCGTCCCTCTGCCCCGCCATAACATTGGGTGAACACTGTCCTCCAATGGTTCATTAGTCCTTGACAGTTACTCCTGTTGGATGTGGTCCGTCCTCCATGGTGGAATGATGACATCACCCTGGATACTGTGGCTCTCGATACACCAAAAAGGTTTGCTGTCCTTATCACAGATACACCAGCAAGACACGCGCCAACAATTTACAATTTGAATTTACAACTATTCTTAACTCTGAAATGTCTCTCATTATGCTGTGTGGATTGCAATATTTTATGTACAGCTGTGCTATTGCTCTGCTAATTCAGCCATCACACTCTGCTGTTACTGATGGAATGTGCAATCAGTGATGACTGGCCACTAGTCTGTGCATATATAGGCATGAAACCTCAAACACTATTAAGTGGGTGTTTGTTTCATTGTCCAACCCGTGTAGGTGTCTTAAATCAATGAATCGGTCTCTCAAACTGTGGCTAACTTTACTGACATCTGGGCAGGACATAAGTATGTTACTATGTCCTCACTTCTGCCAGACCATCAGCTCCTTAAGTTGGAGATCCTGTGTGAAAATGAGGATGATGTGCAAGTAATCAAAGATATCAAGAACAGGATTATAAATGAGGTATATACAAAGTACGAAAGTTATTTGACTCCAAAACTGCTGCGTACTGCCACTGTTCTCAACTCCAGTTATCATGGAGTTCACCTGGATGAACAATTGCTTGAAATCACAAAGTCAAAGGAGATTTGATGAAACAGAAGAGGATCAGACTCAAGGGGAGGGAGTGCAAGGTCTAAAAAGAAAAATTCTTGTTGGCTTTCTCTTCAGAGCTAAATATCAAAAGGATTGCACCAATGTCAAAGAGCTGCAGCTGAACTGTCATCTTACTTCGAAGAACCAGTTACCAATGATGGTGGCAACATGTTGGATCCCTTTAATGTCAACTCTGGGGAAAAAAAAATATGTGTCCATCTGTGCCACAAACACTTCCTCAGGGCAGGGGTCTCATTTATATAAGTATGCATAGGACAGTTCCTAAAAGTGTGCATAAAAATTGCTGGTACATACAGGCAAATTGGTATTTATCACTTTTGTGTACAGTCACACAAAGTGAATGCTGATAAATCTTATGCATTCTCAATGCGACTGGGCAGGGAAAGACAAAAGAAATGCCCTCAATGAACCATATATGGGCATATAACTTCCACATAACACACATGTTGCCGAAATGAAAATCGTGACAAAACATATACCCTTATCTCCATATTCTTGTTTGTAATATATACAATAATAATACATTGTGATTTTGTAACTGTATTTTGCTTTTAAGAAAAAAAAAAACAGGGGGCAGGTGACATGCAGTGAATGCCATGCACTGGCGGATTTAGTTATGCGTGACATGGGCAGGGGCCGCTGCACAAAAAAAAAAAAATCAGAATGGTGACATTTGCGCGGTGACATTTCCTGTTGCTCACTTGCATGTCACGTCAATTATATGATATCAGGAAAATTCGATCGTTAACCAATATACGTTTGTTTGATATCACTGGTGCCGGCATTGAAACTTGCCAGCACTTATTAGCGGGATAACGTTTAATAGGTTTAATAGGTTAAATAGGTTAATAGGCAGGTTTAATAAGAATCATAAACATGTTGTGGGTCATAAAAATTACGTAAAATAAAAATATTGAATATTAGTAATATAAAGTAAAATATTAAAAACCGGGGCCTCCCAGTAACTAACAAATAACTAAGTAACAAATAAATAACAAGTTACACACACACACATAAATATACATAAACATACTGAATTTATATATATAAACATACTATTTAGTTATTTAGTATTAACATTTTTATAAACAATAACATTTTTATAAATAATATACAGATGCTCCTCTACTTACGAACTTTCAGACATACGAACGAAGAGGACTGGAAGTCCAAATTGTGTTCATTGGGCTCCCGTTTTCTGGCTGCAACATAATTTTTTTTTTTCTGTGTGCCAATTCTGCCTAGTATGACTTCTGGCCGCTACTCCCGCCATGCCACCTACCGTGTTCCCCCAAAATAAGACAGGATCTTATATAAATTTTTGCTCCAAAAGACACATTAGGGCTTATTTTCAGGGGATGTCTTATTTTCCCATGTACAACAAACTACAGTACATTTACCAGTATTCATGAACAAAAATCCACATTTATTCAAATACAGACATCATGTCATCTTCTAACCGTATTTTTCCATGTAAACAATCTAACAGTATATTTATTTATGAACATAAATACACTATGTATACATTTATTCAAATAAAGTCGTCATGTCATCTTCTTCTGGAACATCATCGTAAATCTCCAAGCTCCAAATTCCATCCTGAATATCTTGCAACTCAATTTCCTTTAGAACCAGAATTTCCTTTCCTTTTGCAGTCATCTTGTCTGGGGGTCAAAATATTATTTCCTGTTTACATATAATTGCATCTCATTCTAGTTATCGTACAATCACTGAAGTAGCTATTGGCTGTCTCAAAAGTCACTAGAAGTTGCAAAATGACGCCATCGCCTCATTTGGATAATGTGCATGTAATTATAATGGAACTGTAGGAGAGAGGAATAATGTCGTGAGAGAGACAAAAAGTGGTTAAAAAAACACCCTAAATACGTTTAGAACTACAAATGAAATTCCTTCTGTCGATTCTTGTTTTTTTTATATCACAATTCCAACCCTTCTCCTTTATTCGGGTTTGGGACCAGCAAGAGTGACCCCAAAGAGACACTCTGGCAAAGTTACTTTTTTTAAGTGAACAATGAACATTTTTAACCATAACATTTTTTGTGTAAAATCTACACTAGCAATCTAAATGGACCCAAAAAGGACAATAGAAAAAAAACTGTCAATGGCAATGTGAGAAAATGATGCACATCTTCTGCTCTGACTGCAGTTGCACGTGGTTGCTGCACGAGGACTGGCCGCCTCTGAGTGCTTTGGGATGGTAGAGGAGCCCACGGCAGCACCCGCCGTTTGGTGAGAAGAGTAAGAATGATACGTGTTCAAAAGTCTCCATTAACACCAGAAAAAGTCGCTAGATTTCTTGCCAGTCGCTTTTTTGAAAACGAGTCGCTAGAGGGGTCATGAAATATAGCGATAAAATTGTTGGCAACACTGCCTACAATCCATGGGATAGTATCTAGGACTTATTTTTGGAGTAGGGCTTATATTATGAGTAGGGGTGTAACAAGATCTCGTGACGAGATTTCTCGTCAAAATGAAAAATGATCTCGCAAAGGCGCTGCAAATCAGCTGCTGTAAGCATGTCGGCATCTAACAAAATTACCATTGTAGATGCCCCAGACACTGTTAAATCTTTTGTGTGGCAGCATTTTGGGTACCCGACGGAAAATATAAACGGTGAAAGGGTGACAGACAGAACACGAACCATCTGTAAGCATTGTTGGAAAATAGTGCTATACACAGCGGCTAACGCTACTACTATGCAAAGCCATTTGCAGCACCATCATAGCTCTTTACTTAAATAATATCAAGAAAAGTTTAATGTTTGTTATTTATATCGTTTTATTTATATTCTATTTTATGTTCAATTGAGAAGTCAAATACGAGAGAAGCCTGTCATTTGAGTTTGTGGTGAAATATTTTATGGTGCTAGATATTTGTTCTGTTCTTTACTGCATATGATGATGGTGATTATTTAAAACATTTCACCATACATCTGCATTATTTAGCATTTTTTGTCTTTCCAATTAATCAAATAAAAGGCTGCTTTCCAGTAATATATTTCCTCTTTGAAGCTTTCCTTAAAATATTGTTAAGATATCGTCTTGTCTCGTTCTCGCGAACCCAATATCGTGTCTCCTTTTGTCGGCTGAGTATATCATTACAACCCCTAATTACGAGCATCCTGAAAAATCATGCTAGGGCTTATTTTCAGGGTAGGTCTTATTTTCAGGGAAACACGGTAGGTATCGTGATAATATCATATCGGGAGGTCATTGCTGATTCCCATCCCTAGCGTGCATGTGTGGTGTATGTCATGATCTGTCCCAGCTTACCCTGTCCTATCGCCGTGAGGGCCAGGAGATTGCTGGGTCTCCTGCACCCTCCATCCCTACCTGGCCAGTAGTATTAACAGTCCATGCCTGTCCCTCATTACCCCCTCATTATTCCAGTATATTTCAATTTCAACTTTATTTGTATAGCACGTTTTCACAACATTACATTGTCTCAAAGCGCTTTACAGCATCCCCCACTGAGCAAGTCAGAGGCGACAGTGGCAAGGAAAAAACTCCCTAGAAGGAAGAAACCTTGGGAGGAACCAGACTCAGAGAGGGAACCCATCCTCCTGGGGCTGGCAGGGAAAGTCAATTGATCAAGATGGCAAAGTTCCAGTTCACATTTTCCCAGTCTTAACATTTGAGTCACAGAGCGGGGGGCAGGGAAGTGATGACGGGCAAGTCTTGGAGCTGCTTCAGATGGCAGGGTGAACAGTGTTACAGAGAAGACACCACAGGTAGAATGGCGAGCAGGCCAGAAGGAAGTCACAGGTAGTGGAGACGTCGCAGGCAGCAGAGTAGGCAGGATATCTTGAAAATTTGGGGTCTCCAGGCAGCACATCCGAGAAAATGCCTCCCTATACTGTGTTCTGTAGTCTGATCATTATCCATTGATTGTGTTGGTGGTCTCCCAATCTTTACTTGCCTGTACCCCAAATAACTTTCCCCAACAAGGGTGAATTGCAAAGAGCTGGGTCTTGTCTTGCTGTCCTCACCCGCCGACAAAACAGAATGACTGGACTCCACAAGCTACCCAGCTCTTCCCCTGTCCAATGCCTCCCTCTGAGCACTCTAGCACCAGGTGACTGCATTCTCTGAGTTAAGGGAGCTGTAGGACAAAATGGCCGGTTCCCAGCATCAGCGAACATCCAACCATCCCAGACAGAGATGCGGTGGATACCCTGGCTCCTGACCGCCGGCTAAACGTGTACTGCTGTTTAGCATATACCTGGCTGTGCTGGAAGAAGCCATGGCTCTTCTCTCCCTGGAGAGAATAGCCGATCTTCAGGAGTTGTGGCAACACATAGGAACCCTCTCACCAGAACTGGAGGTCAAGGAGGTGACTGCAATTTGGGAAGCCCTCAGGCCCTTCTGAAGGAGGTGAATATGCCTCTACTGAGTCCACACTACAGGGACCTGCCTGGGGCCAAGTTTGTTGGCTCTTCCTCAGGTCCTGCAAATGCCATCATGATTGAAACACCCAAGGTGGAGCCTGCTGGCTTCCTGCTGTTCACCGCAAAGGTCGGGCCTGCCGGCTCCCTGCCGCTCACTGCTGATCCGCCGTCCTGTGCTACAGCTCCCTTAAGGAGGCTGTCCTCAACTCTACTGTACCTTCCAAGGCCGTCCTTGCTTCTGCTGTGGTTCGAGAGGCCGTCCTCACCTCACCTCGCCTCCAGGAATCATGGGAATCCTGGTTCTCATGCCAAAGACAGCCTCTCTGCCCATGTCCCAGGTTCCTGACTCAGAGTGGGCCTCTCTCCCACTTTCCCCGTTCCCAGCCTAGTGAGGGCACCACTGTCCGTGTCCCAGATGTGCAACCCAAGAGGGGCCACACTGCCTGTGCCCGGGCCCATAGCAGCTGTGCCACCCAAGCCTTTCCTGAGACGCCTCACGTCCGTCCCACATGAGGCCATGCCTCAAACCAAGACACCACTCTGGGCCGTGCAAGCTGCTGTGTCTTGCCTGCCATCCTGCTGGGAACCCCAGTAGTCGAAGCAGGTACCCCGGCTTCACTCTGCACACCACCAGGTGCCCTGGCTTCACCCTGCTCACCTCCAGGTATCCTGGCTTCGCCCTGTTTGCCTCCTGCCGTCCCAGCTTCACCCTGCTGATCTCCTGCCATTCCTGCAGTGCCCACCAAGTCTCCTGCTATCCCTCCATCACCTGCCTTCCCAGGTTCCTCGCCGCTCTCTGTCTTGTCCCCAGGTTCCTCACTGCCTGTTGGCTTCCTGTCCGTCGTCTTCCTCATCTGCTCTGGCAGTGTTGCCACCCTCTTTACCTACTGACACCTCGCTGGTGCACTCCTTGCCTGTTGATGCCTTGCCAGCACCCTCCTTCCCTGTTGACACCTAATTGCCACCTTCCATCTCCCAACACCTCTCTGGCAGTGCTTTCAGCTATCCCATCTGTGCCTGCCTAAGCCACCATCTTGCTGGCCCCTCCTAGTTACCCATCGGTGGCCTCCTTGCTGCCTCCATATCCCTCGTCGGCAGCCTCCTCACCTCCTCCAGGTCTTCTGTCAATGGTCTCCTCACCACCTCCAGATCTTCCATCAGCAGCCTCCTCGTCCCCTTCTGGTTCACCATCAGTAGCCTCCTCACCACCTCCAGGCTCCCCGTTGGCAGCCTCCTTGGCACCTCAAGACTCCCCTTCAGTGGCCTCCTCATCACCTCTTGGTTCCTCATTGGTGGCTAATGGACAACATCCTGGCGGCCTCTTGCTCCTGGTCCTGTACTTCCAGCATCAGGGGGTCTGGTATGTTTGTCTTTGTTCCCCCAGTCCTTTGTTCTGTGTCCCCAGTGCTACACCTCCTGTCCCACCCATAGCGGTGCCTCTGCATGCCCGGAGTGTACACCTCGAGGTGGGAATGGGGGGGTTCTATCACGAACTGCTCAGGCCTGCCTTGTCCTAGCCCTGTGAGGACCAGCAATGATACTGCTGGTTCTCCTGCACCCTCCTTCCTTACTTGGCTAATAGTTCCCCAGCCCAGTCATCATCCCCTGTTCATGTTGGTTGCTTCCCATCCTGTACTTGCCTGTACCCCATATAAAGTTCCCCAGTCAGGATGAATTACGAAGAGCTGGGTCCGTTCTTGCTGTCCTCACTTGCTAACGTAACAGAATGATCGGACTCCGCAAGCTACACAGCTCTATCATAATATTTTATGGAATTACATTATCAAATAAATCACAAATATTCATTAGAAAACACTGAAGTGAAAACCTTAAATGATGGAACTGTTTCTGTGTAAAATCTCACCTAAAAAGACAGTATAAAATTTAGTTTAATAATTATCTCATTTAACCCTAAATGACTACAAATGGAACTCTCAGTGTTAAACAAAATCTATATTTAGAGCTCGGGGGGACTAAAATTAAAACCACTCCTTTTATTTCAGAGCATTTTATTTTCAACTGCAAAACCCTAATCTCCAACCATTGCTCATCCTGGTTGACAAGATGCCAGTTCATTGCAGGTCACACAGGATACATGTACACCCTACAGGTGATTTACAAATGCCAGTCAGCCTAACTGCATGCAAAGGGTGGTGGCAGAACTGAAACACTCACGACCCTACTAACCAATCAAGTGTTTCTCTATTTCATAGATCATTGAGCTTCAGCAACAAACAATAAAATTCTGACCCAAAACAAATCACTGTCAATCACCAGATAAGTTCCAACCACGCTACATAAAAGGGATGTTACACTTAAGATGACGGCATCCCCTGACTTTAAGAGATCAATTTAAATAAAGTATCCCTTCAGGCCAAGTGATTTTATAAACCAGCTAAAAATGCCAAGTTACTTTATGGAATTTTTATTTTTTTTAATACTAGTTTAGCATGAAATAACATTTCACATTGTAAGCTAAACTCCTGAAATTAAGATAACACAAAGTAAGTTAGTTTTGCAAACTGTTTTCCCAACTTCCCAACTAACGGAAGCCTGTACTACTCTTGCATCTTTTCTTCAAATAAAGTTAATTCTGACTATAATGAGAAAACATGTACGATTCTTTCAATCTTTCAAAATATTTATAGGTAGGTACATATCAGCATCAGTAAACAAGAACTATAACTTTTAACAACCTTTAATCGGCTGTTTTGGCTAAATTACTATTTAAAAATCAGAAGTTTTTTTAATCAAACATCAAAAATAACATGCATTAACACTGATGTTTTACTACATGTTCTCATAATATTGCAATTAAGGTGTTCATACATTACTCAAGTGTAAGTACTGAATCGTATATTTGAAAGAAATATATAGCTGAATAATTTGTTTGGTACAAAGTATAGACAAAAAGTTTAAACGAGAGAAAATGTCAAAACAGGCAAACCAAATTTAACTGTCCAAGGAGAAAAACAAGGTTAATTTTAGGATGGTGTAAAATGGTATGTATAGCGCTGCCAGATTATCATTAAGAGAAAAATAATACATTGCCATACAGTGCTGATATATACACACACAAAATGAAACATGCTAGTAACAATATCAATATAAAATATTATTTCCAACACCTGTTCACTCCTGTGGTATATAACAGGAAATAAACACGCAAAAATGTTTATCATTAAGGTTTAAAAAGCTAATATTAATATTTAAAGAAAATAAATTTATAATTATTTTTTTTCAACACAATTAGGTTGGGAAATGCCAGAAAAAAATAAAAATACTGTTTTGACTCCTATAAATTATTCGATTTACATATTTATATTCATACCGAGTAGGACTAAATAGTTAAAATAATAATGCGGAATGATAAGTAATATGATATGGTGGTAGTATCTCCTTTTAAAAACTTAGTAATTAATTAGATGAACACAACAAACAATGTTCAAGTAGGTAATTTAATTACGTTACGCGCAGCATATCTGCATTCATGGCTTTTCAGAAATAACTATGGACCTCATGTGAGGACTTTCTAAACGCACTTGCATCATGGCCCAAAGCCGAAAAATATTACAGCCACCTACTCCCAGATAAATATATAGCAGCGGATGTTCTGTATGAACAGACCCGCATTTTCGACAGCCAGGCTGCGTTACACACCAAGCTGCCTATTACTTCTGCGTACGAATCGACAGCTTTCAAACCAAGAGAAGTGCTGAGATGTGTAAATATTTAACGGAAAAGATGATATTACCTTTTGCAAAGCGCTACTTTACCGGAGGGCTCGTTCCATTCCATGGCTTGCGAGTGAAGATAAATCACGAGAAAAAAAATTAAATCCCATTTGGCTTCATCTCCAGTGATTCCCTAAAAGCCGAGTGAGTGCTCGTTTAATCTTGGACTGTTAGATGGCAAGATAATTGGGATGCAGTAAATAGGGAGTGGGTATTCGTTAAACCTACTGTTTTGGTGAGGTGAGCAAGCATTCAGGTATTCAAGTCTTTCCGTAGAAAGACGATTGAATTGCAAGCCCTGGTACGATCTCCTGGTACAGCTTTCAGCTGCCTTCGCAGCATCACTGGAACATACCATATGGGACTGGGGAGAAGGGGGTGTGGCACCGGGGAATCCGGCTCCTCGCAGATTGGATGGCGAGGTTGCCAGAAGTTGGGGAGAGGGGTATATTATTAAAGGAAATTAAATATGGGAAAACACAAATACGCAAAAGAGACTGCGTTTTTTGAACCGCCACAGAGATAGGATACATTTAATTATACGCTGCCCTGTGCTCCTTAGGATAGGCCTATCAAAGGCTGCAAGCTCGTGACCACAATCTTAACCATAAGCGGTTTGAAGACGGCAGAATGCAAAGATAAGGGTCTTTGATTGCTACAGTATGGTAGTCTACTGAATGGATGCAGGGCATCATTAACTAGACACAACCGCTATGGATAGCATGCAAGACAAATGGTTTTGCATAAACAATTGCTATGGGAATTGTTAATCAATTTAGCCAATGCTTAAATTATTTAATGGCAAGTATTCTGTTTATGTCAAATATGACCAATGATTCTTGTTTTTAGATGGTACAAAAGATAACCCTGTAATGACAATAGAATTGTTTTGCTCTTTTTTGTGAAGTGTTTATTTCTTGCTAAATCAGCATAATAAATTCAGCCCTTTAGTATATTTGTACTTTAAAAATATACATTTTACCACAGCTGTCTCCCAAAAATGAATTCAGTTGAAAAAGAAAGTCACAGTGATATATCTCTTTCTTATAAGTCAAAATTTAGGAACACTGTTCAACAATGCTATTGCTACAATGTAATATAGCTATTGTTCTTATACTTTTGTGTTTTAACTTATTATAGCTTTATTTGTATATTTAATTTGCTTAGTATGACAAATAAAAAGTGCAAAAATTTTGATATGTATACCATTAATGTAACTATTTCACAAGGAGACGATCCAGTTGACAGACCCATATATAGGTTTATTTCCAGGCTTGGTGCCCAAATGTAGGCAGAGGCTTGAAAAACAAGCAGATGTGAGTGAAGGCAAAAACATTGTAATTGAAAGACATAATCGAAACACAGGCAGGGGTCAATAACGTGAGTACAGGGCAAGAAAACCCAAAATGCCAGACAGAGAACAAGGAAACTGGGAAAGCGGGAGTCATACACAAAAGGATAATCATGGGAATCAGACACTCAGTCTGAGGTAACATTCATAATTTCACAAAGGGCATTGGCTCAGACATGGGCACTAATTTCTGAATATGCAGTTTATTTTTTGTTGTTTTTTTTAATAATGCAAAATCAGGAAGCTCATTTTCAAAATCAACTATTCTTTCACTACTAGAACATTGCTGCATACATGTAAATCCCGTAATGTTTAAATTTGGTCCTCTTTCCAGGATGAAAAAAACAGTATGTGAAGGTTTGGGCAGTGGTGCAAGTGCAGGCATGCCTGCAGGACCAGGTGCAATAAGCTGCAGTGCATTTCTGGAAATGCCAAATGAAAATTCACTGGAGATCCATGAAGGTGAATGCTCTCGTCACCACTGTGACAACTTCAATGAAAAACAAAGCAATGAAAAACAATGTCCTGTGTTTGTCAGCATGTAGAGAAAAAAATTTAACTCCCACCAGAAGCGTTCAGTGGTCCTCCAGCTACCACTGGTAGCATTTTAAGACTGGTTGCAAGTTTGACAGGGCAGTTAGTCCTGTTTCCAGCTAATTGTTTACTTCTACGGACCAGCCTTTTGTATTGTCTTTGATTATTCCAAGGCATTGCTCTCATATGTTATGTGCTGGTATATTATGGCTTTCTCTAATATACTGAGTTTTAAAATAATTACACTAAAGCTATTCAATAACATTAATTTAATACTAATCATGCCCATTATACTAGAGTCTGATACTATGTGTGGGCTCTCTTTTTTTCTTGAAATTCAAGCTTTGGGCTTTTGACCTCTGTGACCTTCTTCTTGTAATAATAAGGCTTGTGTTTTTTCCATTGTTGGCAAAGAAAAGCTTAGATAGGGAATAAGACCACCTTGTGCCAAGAAGCAGGTCATTATTCTTCTTCTTGTCAAGGAACAAATTATACCTTGCTTCACTCTCAGTAGAATGAAGGTGAAATTTTTAAACCATAAAACTTTCATGACAAGTAGGTACTCATTAGCTGAACAGGTCTGTTGGTTTGTTGTAAAGTTTAAAGAAGTCTCATCGTCGTAGTTATACATATATAGAATTTTGAATATATCCATAGAAATATTTATGTGTTGACAAGGCAGGGTACTACATAGACAGGGTGCCAGTCCATTGATTTTGAAGGCATCACTTGGAATTATTACAAAAGGGGACCCCCCAACCCCCTTTCCTGGTTGGCAAATTTTACAAGCTGTAAGTATACCTGCTTGCTTGTGCATCTCTCATGCACTACATGGTCAAAATAATGAAGAATGTGAACACCCAGACATCACAGTCATATATCTTTGTTGAACATCTCATGCAGTTGCATGCTAGGCAATTATAATTTACCGCTTTGATGTTTGATGGAGTTGAGCCCAAGGCTCAGGCCAGGGCAGTGAAGTTTTTTCACACCATACCTGGCAAAACCTTTCTGTATGGACCTCAATTTGTGCATGGCTGTTGAAACAAGAAAGGTCCCTCCTTGAAATTTTGTCACAAAGTTGGAAGTAAACAATACTCTAAAATGTCCTTGTGTGCAGTAACATTAAGATTTCACTTTACGGGAACTAACAGACCAAAACAACAAAACCAGCCTCAGATCAATTATGCTTCTCCAGCGACCATTAAGCTTGGCACTATGCATCTGGACAGGTAGCTTTCTCCTGGCATCTGCCAAATTCAAATTCATTTAATCAGACTACCAGATGGCGAAGTGTGTTACATCAAAGGAATGCATTTTTATCTGTTTCTAGAATGGCAGAATTCTTCACACCATTCCAACCAATACTTGGCATTATGCATGGTTACATGGTGCAGTGCTCAGCCATAGTCCCCGACGTGCTGTTCTTCTGCTCATGTAGCCTCCAGAGGCCATTTTGATGTTCACTATAGCGTCAGTTATGGACCAGAGAATCTCTTACAGCACCAAAACAAAAAAGATTACAAAGAAAGTTAGTGCAAAAGGCTTTGCCTCATTTATCCATACATTTTAGAATAGTGATACTTTATTAATCCCTGTGTGAAGGTTTGCTTTTCACTTACCCCTTCTTGCGCTCCATGAGACACACAAACAGGTGAGAGTAAGCTTGGGGGTTACAGCACAGGATCAGCCAGCACGCAACGGCCTGGCCTATGGGCAGGTAACTATTTTGCCAAGGCCAGGACTCGAACCAGTGACCTCCCAATCACAGGAACAGAGGCTTAGCCTGTGAGCCAAACACTGCCCCCATTTTCGCACTGCTTATCCTGGTGACGATCATGGGGGTGTGGAGATGCATCGGACACAATCCAGGTTTGTATCCATTTTTTCCCCTATTTTTTTTTCTGTCACAGTCATACATTATGGGCAATTTATACATGCAAAGTAGCTTAACTGCATGCCTGTGGAATGTGGGCCACAACCAGAGTGCCCAGGGAAAAATATTTTACAGTATATTATATATGTAGTATGCTATTTTTCCTGTTTATGCTACTGCTTATGCTCTAGTCCAATGCAGAGGGATTTGTAATTCTGAATAGTGAGTGACTCTGCAAGTGAATGTAAATTTGTATTAATTATCTTAGCTGCCCTGGAATTTCCCTGTTTTGTCTTCTGTGCCAAGGACAGACGACAAAAATGAATGGGTGTAAAACAGACGCATGTTCTCCCTGGTTCGTGAGGTTTCCTCCAGCTACTCCAGTTTGCCCCCACAGTGCAAAAACATACTGAGGCTAACTGGAGTTACAGTACCAAATTGCCCATAGGTGTGTCTCTGTGAGTGTGTCCTGTGATTGGTTGTGGCCTCATCCTAGCCTCCAGAATAAGCTCCAGTCCCCCACAACCCTGAATAAGATAAGCGGGAACAGAAAATGGATGGATGTTAGTAATGGTTTAATTGTGTTACACAGTACCTCTACACATACTGTATAAATGTATACCTTAACTAGTTCTCATACTAATAAACTATTTAACCTTTGCTTTTCCTTTTTCTTTCTGGGTAATGTGTTATGTTAATTTTACATAGATATTGTAGAAATCTCATTTCTCTCATGATGGGCAAAGACGCGCAGGGGGCAGAGCTATATGGAAAAACCTGGATTGGTGCTGGTTATTTAGAGATGAGTTGAGAGTGGGGGAACAGAGTGACGTGCCAGATAAGGGGGTAGATGAACACAGGTAGAGGGAGACATGGGGTTTGTGATCAGCCGACTCAGGGGGATTAGCTGCGAGTCCTGCCTACCAGATGGAAGGGCGCGCCCCACTGAGGCGATCACAGTGCTCAGCCCAGCTCCCAGCATGGATGATGACACTGTTCTCCCAATCAGGGCAATGCAGCTGCAGGAAAAGGTCAGCGTGTCGTTATCAGGCAAGGAGATCGCCTCGTCTTCCTCAGCCTGCTGGGAAGTGAGGCGGTCCTGCAGTGGCCAGCACTGTGCCAGACACACCGGGTGACAGATCTGACTGCGATTCATCTGGTCCGAAGAGTTCGCACCTCCCCCGCAAAGGCCACATGCTGTAAACACGGGGGTCATGGGTGATGATAGGGTCAGATCATTGCGGGGGGGGGGGTCGCCCATGATGGAATTTGGCGAGTGGGGGGGGGGGGGGTCCCCGGGGACGAAATGTGCGGCGTAGGG
>JAOYFF010000039.1:1884948-1894998 GCA_025773925.1 Cryptomyrus ogoouensis | reverse complement strand
ATTCTAGGTTAAAAAAAAATTGCATTCATGATAAAATGTATTCTTCTTTTCTAGATATGGGGCATGCTGTCCGGATTTATCCATGTTTCCTACTGTAACCCTGCAGGATAAATTGTGTTGCCCATTTTTTTGCTTATTTTATGCATAATTGGGAAGAGGTTTCAGGTCATATGCACAATCAAAAAATGTATTTATTAAGTTATATTTTAGTGCATGTGTGAGTGACTGATGTGTGAGTGTGCCCTGCTATTGGTTGGCACCCCATACTGGGTTGTTCCCCTGCGCCAATAGTCCCCACATTTTATTCGAAGGAACTTCATTGGTTTTCTTCACTGATTGGACATATTACCACAATTTCTTTATTTAAGGAAAAAAACACCTCATTTTAAACTGGAGAGAAGCGGGAAAAGAAAAATTAATTGGTGAGCAGTTTGTTAATGTGAAAAGTGGAACATTTGATGTCATTCATTTATAATTTAAGCATTTCATGTTATTACTTGCAGCAAAACACTGGAGGTGTCACATATTTATTTATTTGTTTGTTTTACTTGGTGTTTTGGTGAGTTACTTTTGTTTGAGTTAGTAAGTGTACAGTACTTAATGTTAGGCTGTAAATGTTAGGCTCATGGTATAACAAGATTTAGATATATTATAGTTTTTAATCATTTTATAACTTTTGATTTATATACTTTTTATTGAAAGTGATTAGATTTCGATACATTAAGTTGTTTATAATAAATGTTAAAATGAATGTCTAAAATTTAATAATATAAGTTTTACAGAGTTTACAATTGGAATTGTAAAATTCCAAAATATAACTACATTGTTCATAAGTAAATGACTATTGCAATACGAAACAATGGAGCATTTTACTGTCTTAAAAACAGGCAATTAAGGTTAAACTGGAGGCCACACGCACACACATATATATGCCAGGGCACATTGTTCTGCTGAAGGATGTCACTGCCACTGCCATGAAGGGGTGTACTTGGTATGCAAAAATGTTTAGGTAGGTGGTACCTGTCAAACTTAGACATTAATGCTAGGACCCAAAGTTTTCCTGCAGCACACTCCTTCCGTTGGCTTGCCTTCTTCCTGTAGTGCATCTAGCCGTCCACATGATGTAACAGAAAATGTGACACAGCAGACCAGGCCACCTCTTCTTCCTTGGCTTGATGGTCCAGTTATGACAGTCATATACCCACTGGAGGCACTTTCGGTGGTGGAAAGGGGTCAGCATGGGCACTCTGACCATGCAGCAAGCTGTAATGCACTCTTTGTTCTGACAGCTTTCTGTCAAAGCCAGCATTACACACACACAGGCTTGTAATTATATCTTTGTGGGGACTCTCCATTCATTTCTATGGGAAAAACCCTAACCCCACCATGACGACCTTAACCCCTACCCAGCCCTAACCTTAACCATAAGTAACCAAAACAAATATTTTAGTTTTTTGACTGAATTCAAGAACATCTTTGTGTGGACCTGAAAAATGGTCCCCACAACGTGAAAGCAACAAGTTTTTATTATGTTGTGGGGGACATTTGGTCCCTACAATGTAATATAAACATAATCCACACACACACACACACACACACACACCGGCGTCTATATATTGAATTCCCGGAAGGTGTCTCTGAACCTTCGATTACATCACCTTATTATCACACAATTGCCCAGGTTCAGTCCACTTCCTCTCTCAATCACCCCAGCCAGCGGTTGGTGATCCCGGACAAGTCCTGAAATTATTGTGGAAGTTTTCTAAATCAGTCAGACAAGGAGATTAGCTGGGTAGATATGGATATGCAGCCCTTTATTGCATGCAAGGTAGACAGTATCATACAAAGGTTCAACAGGAAGAACTCATCCTTATAGGTTGCTAGGTGAAGATTATATTTTCTCTTCAGCTATTGGTCAAGCCATTGAAGAGCTTGACTACAACCTTAGATGTAAGCTTTTTCTTAGAATTCTTTGTTTGCCCCTGTGGTTACAAGGTCACCAGGCATCTCGACCTATATGGCTACCCCTGATTCTTCAAGGGTTTTGTTATTATTCTAAGGATGTGATTTTTTTTCTTCACTACAGCAATAGGGTCATAAAGAGGTGTGAAACAGCTACAAAAACAATGTCTGCAAAAATCTATGAATCTTGGAAACAGGTTTCTGTAGAAGTCTATATTTAGATGCAGTGTTTGTAAGAGTATATGGAGCATGTGATGTAAACAGCATCACTTAAAGCTAACTGATAATGTGCAAATTTCTTCTACTTAGGAAACAGAATCAATATTAGTTACAATTTTATTTACTTCCAGGCAACAACGTGTCAAAAACAAAAACTCACAAAACACGATATTGGGTATTCGTTTTATTAAAAGTAGATGTAATTTTTCGCTGTAAGAATATCAGCTTTCATGAATCTATTCTATTGTTGTCACCTCCATATCTGATCAACCCCAATCAGCTGATTTGCAAGCCTCCAACGATCATCATAAACAGTATACTGAACAGCTGCACTTCAGGGATTAGCTAACTAATTTAACCTGTGCTTTTGATTACCTGGATTCCTGATTCTTGCTGTTGTGTCTCTTTGGATTTGCCTCTTTGTTATCAACCCTTTGCCTGTACCTGCATTTGTCTCTTTGGATTCCCCCTTTGCCATTGGTTGCTTCATTGCTTCCCTGGTTTTGGCCCTGCTTGTTGACGACTATGATTTGAATCTCCTAATTAAACATCGATTTGCCCTGCATTTGGATCTCTTAAGTTTATCCATTGCAACTGTGCCGCTCAGTCGACCCATCCAGCTTCCAACCACTTTTCTTGGCCAGAGTCATAGGTTATCCTGGATAAGGAAATAGCTGCAAGCTATTTTAAACAACTTAAACGTAAATGTGAATTTCATATGTATTCTAATTATTTATAATGAGAGATCTTCTGAGTTTTTTTTTGTAAATAAGAAAGTTTTATGTATCAACAGAAGGCCTGTCTGTACACAAAAGTGTTCAGATGCCATTTAATAGAGTCCACCTTGCTGGCTGATCTGATGTCCATGGGCAGACTGATCCACAGCCTTGGAGCAGAAACCACAAACATGCTGTCTGCCCTGCTTTTAATCTTGGACCTGGCAGTAATAAGAAGATCCTGATTAGAAGTCCTGAGCGTCCTGATTGCTTAGTATGGGGTCAAAAGATCACTGATAAAAGCGGTTGAGTGATTGTTAAGTGTATTATAAGTAAATAAAAGAAACTTAAAATCTATCCTATATTTTACTGGAAACCAGAACAGGAGAAATACAGCTCTGGAAAAAATGAGACCACTCTATATTGTTGAAAAGAACATTTTGAAATCATCAGGCTGCTTCCAGGCTAAAAGTTTCTATGACAGTAGTACACAAGAACAAGGTGAAGCAGGAGATGCTGGCAATGACCAAAAAGCAGCCAGGTAGATGGGAGAAGCGATGTTCTAATCCCAGAGATGACTGTTAACTAATTTGGCAGTGCCTCATAAATTGGAGGAAGACTTCAAATGACCGTGAAACATTAAGTCGTGTAAAGTGCACTGCTAGGACAGTTCATAACAGGCTCCTAGAAGCAGAACTGAAGACCCATAAAGCAAGGAAGAAACCCTTCATGAATGGGAAGCAGGGAAGATCCAGGCTTTGCAAAACAAATGTATATATTACGCAGAGGCGCAGACCCGTAAATTAAGAAATGAGAGAAAATGAAAATTTTGCTGTGGTATCTCAATTTTTTCCAGAGCAGTGTGTGGTCTGAGACTGGTTTAGCTTAATAGCCTAGCAGCAGCATTTTGAACCAATTGAAGTTTCTTTATAGCTGAGTTTGAGAGGCAGGTGAATAGAGAATTACTATATGAGATGAAATGAGATGAAGTGATAACATGAATTATAGACTCAAGAATGAGGGACATAATTCCATAACATGGAGACGTTTCTCAGTTGGAAAAAAGATGAGCAGGAAAGCAATTTCATTTGTTCCTCAAGATTTAAGTGTTTGTCAAAGAGAACACCCAGATTTTTAGAGGAGGACTTAAAATTAGCAAAGGGGCAGAGACTTAGCTGCACCTTAGAGCTTACACTCCCTGGGCCAAGAAGGAAGACCCCAGCCTTATAATTTAAGTGCAAGAAGTTGTTCTTCACATCAACTAAGTGGCCGTGCAAGGCAGCCATTTTGTGAAGCTGATTGGAAGTGAAAGAAGGATACAGCTGAGTGTCATCTGCATAAAAAGAAACTCATCTTTTTTCCAACTGAGAAACATCTCCAGTACGGAACATTGCCCCTCATTCTTGAATCTATAATTCATGTTTCCATTTAATCTCATTTAGATTATTGTAATTCTCCATTCACCTGCCTCTCAAACTCAGCTATAAAGTAACTTCAAATGTTAAGATTCCAAGTGATATTACCTAGTGAAAGCATGTGTATACTAAAAAGTAGTTGATCCCTTGTAGACCTCGCTGGAAAGAATGGCTAATGAAGACCCATGATTATCCACAGCAACATAGAAACATCTAGGTACACTCAAAAAATAATTAGACTTTATGAATTTTAACATAATTTATTCATAAGTTTAATGTAATGGGTCTTCTTTCTATCATGTAAATTCCTATGTAAACTTTGTGTAATAATTAGACACATAAGGGTTATTTAAAACTTCACCTTAACATTACTTAATCATTATGTGTTGCACATAGAGTTAATGTGAAGTTTTACATTAGCCTTATATGTTTACAAGTAATTTTTGAGTTAAGATGAACTTTTACATAAAACCTAAGTGTTTATGTTTATGTAAGTGATTATGTTTATGTAGTTATTGAGTAAAGTTAATGTATTTTTTATTAACCTTGTCTTCCCATCTCCTGAAATAAATCACAAAAAGGCATTCACAGTTCTGCACCTTTATCGCCAGATTTATCAAAAATAATTAAAAACACATTTTTCCAAGTACAGCAAACTCAACAGTACTAAAATAACAGCACAAGGACATTTCACTACTTTTAGTAAAACAGGTAATCAAAAAACAAACTTCTATTATATCTTATGGAAAAACAAAACACTGACATTTTTCCACAAGTACAGTAACCCAACAGTACAGACATAACAGCACAAAGCTGTCTCAGCATATTTAGGTGAAACAGGTAATCAAATGAACTTCAATGAAATATTATAAATCTGGAAAACAAAACACTGACATTTATGGCAAATACAATAAACATAGACAAATAGGACAGAACAGATCCTAACAGCCCAACTGTCCAGTGCGTTACCTGTGAGCACTTACTGAAGCATCTTGATTTTAAGTGTCTGAACCTTTGGGGACAGTTTGTTGACATCCAAGTTCATCAGCACGTTCTGGAAGAACTCAAATGTGTATTTAGGTTCCTGGGCATAGCTCAGGTTGAGTGTCTAAATGATCCCAAAAAGCATGACACACCCAGAGGAAACACTTCTCAGTTTGCTAAGCAACTCCACACCCTCAATCACCACTCCGACATCCTCTGGTTTATCCTCTTCACCAGCACCTTCACTGTGAATCGCAGAAATCCCCATGGTGGTCTGAGAGACCTCTCTCTCAGCTTCCTCACCATTGACACCCTAACAGTGGAAAAAACAAACACGGTCATGGAGAAAATAAGCAAACCCAACACACAAAACAAATATATTACAAGTTAAATCTTAAAATCTCAGAGTAAAATGGTACTACTGACCAAATACTCCTTGATGAGCGTGTTCCTGTCTTCACTGAGGTAGACACAGTCCCTCTTGAGTTCAGTGCTGTAATTGATGGTGCGGTAAGCTTTTTCTGAACACTACAAGGTTAACTTTTAAGTCCGACGGGCGCGCCCATGATGACTAAGCGATCACTACGCAGGTGGTAACGTTAATCAGCATAGTTGTAGAGAAGACACATGCTAAAGTGACAAAAATGTTTTTAGTAATTTGTAAGCTACATCATAAATGACAGACATATTAACACAATAAAACGACATGGATTATAGACTATTAAAAAACTCACCGAATCAACCTCCTTGATACCCGTCTGCTTCAACCCAAATCATGTCCAACGTTCGTGGAGGCGTGGCAATAATAATTATTTTACTGTAAAATTGCTGCATTATTGCCACCTACTGTGCTGGACTACAATACGTGTCACTCCTTATGTGATCTAGTCAAATATAGTTTACCTGGTTTTACATTTAGTAAGGGTTAACTAAATTCACATTATGTGTATATCCTTTCCATTAATACACTTTTGATTTCAGATATTTTAGTTACATTTTATTTAGAACTATTTCTTAGTGTAGAAGACATGCAGGAGGAAAACCACTGTAACACTGCATCAATTAAACATATCCAACATTTGAGCCTTTCAATCACAATGCTGCGATCCACTGTAACAAAAGCCACCCTAAAATGGAAGAGTATCAAAATACTGTGCTAACCAGAATCAGCACTCATAAGGATATCAGTAACAACCCTTAAAAGAGAAGATGTGGTACTATGTCTCTTACGGAAACCAAATTGGAATTTATCAAAAATATCTTCACTCTCCATGACCTCTCACAATTGTCCTGCTACAACTTTTTCTCTAACTTTGGATATATGTGGAAGTTTGGAGATAAGTCTGTAATTGTTCTAGAGGGATGGATCGAGTTAAAGTTTTTAAGGAGTGGTTGGTTGATAGCATTTTTAAAATGAGCCAGAAACCAGCAGTAAGGGAACGATTAATAGTGTTAAGTAAAAATGGACCAATGGCTTCCTAACCATTTTTCAAAAGAGGTGTAGCAATGCCTGGGGGTGGGGGGATAAAGATGGAGGCATCTGCTAAACAAGATCATGAGGGAAATGAGTGACCATTCATTTACAGCAGCCAGACTATAATTAGTCATCAGGAGAAGACTGGAGGGGACAAAATACCAGACCCAATATCAACAGTTTTGCTCATAAAAAAGTAAGAGACAGCTGAAAGAACTGGTGATTCAGGAGACAATTTTTAAATTGAATTAAATAAAATCTTAGGGTTCATTTGCTTTTAGAGATGAGAGTAGAAAAGAAAGCAACTCTGACATCCTTAATCATTTCATTGTAGCCGAGCAACAGGTCTTTTAGGTGGAGATAGAGGACATGCAGTTCAATAGTTTTCCATGATCTCTCTACATTTCTACATCGCCATTTTAAACAGCAAACGTTTTCATATAACGAAGGAATGCAATTTATTGCAGGAATAAGTCATACTTTAAAGGGGCAATTTTGTCCAAAATAGAATTGCAAAGAGCATTAAAATTGAACTAAAAGATCACAATTAGCATTAGCAGCCGGATTGTTGGCCAGACGAGAATTTGGAAAAGCTAAGGGAAATTTGCCTGCAGAGCGATGATTAAGAATGGATTTCACATTTAGGCAGTGTCCGTTAAATAAAATGCATTTAAGACCTTAAAAGGTTTTCTGGACAGAGGTTTTTCAAAAGTCAAACCCAAGAAAAAAAAAAAAAAACTGAATCCACTGTGTGATCTTTGACATGGGTAGAGCCAGACATGTTGAATAAAATTAAATGAACTTGTAACACTCAGAAATTCACGTGCAAGTGGATCATTGGGATTATCAACATGCACTGTGGCTTGGAAATATTTCAGTTAGACAGACAGTGCTGTCATAGCCGTGACTAAATCTGCACGGATGCCAGTATCTTGCTGAGGAGTGCCCCTGTCACCCCAGCCTGGCCCAGATGTAATAGGTCTATGTTCTATAGAATGAGTGCACTGGGCTTTTGTACTGGACTTGCTGGATAAAACTGAATTAGTGACATTTTTATCTGTGTAGTAATTCACTTGGATTTTTGGTTTCAGTTTCCAATTTTTAGTATGTGGGGATACTGTCTCCTCATTAATGCTGGAGTCCAGAATCCTAGTTTTCAGCTTGTTAGAGTCTCGACTCCTAGTCCCTAGTTAGCTGAAGTCCTGCCTCCCTGCTCAAGCAGAAATGTGAGAACCATGTTTAAGTGGTTGTATTTTGCTGAGTAGTTTAGCAGTTTCTATCTAACTCGCATCATTCCAATTTATGAGAATATGGGGCATTAAACCAGTGCAAATATATATACACACATAGAAAAAATATACACACACACACACAAACAGGACTAATGTATGCTAAAAAGTGTGACATAGCAGTTAAATGAAGGGACAGAAAGTGTTGGGTCTAAATAGCACTTAGCTTAAAAAAGCACTTATTGCATCATTACACTGCTGGTGCCCTAGAGCACAAAGGCGGCTCTTGAGTTTTTAAATGACGAGGCAGATATCATGGCAGAGTAGTCAGGCAACGAGCTATGAAGGGCGTACTGGACAATGAGGAGCAAGTTGGGGAGTGAACACTACAGAAGGAAATATATGGACACATCTGCCATACTTTCAGAAACAGCCATTTCTGAGGAATGCATAGGTTAGCTGTTAGAGATCTTGCTTACTTGCCCTGTATTCTATGTATACCAGATTTTACATCATTTTGGCATCTTGCATTGCTTGAAGCAAGAATATTTTTGTATCTTTGGATTTCCTGAGCTATTCTCTTACACTCTCCCATTATTTTCATTTGATGAAGAAATAGCAAATTGGAGGGTCCATATATGAAATATCTAGCTCAGAGGAAAACAATAATCAGCATAATAAGGATTATCACTAAACTAGCTGTTTAACTTTCTCCTTTATGTCAATACCACCTTCCAGAACATTGTACTGCTGATCATCTTCTTCTAGTTCATTAAGAAAACAAATAAACAAATACATCCCATGTGCCTTGTGTTTCCTGGAGTAGGCTCCAGGCTTGCCAGAATACTGTATCATGCCTCTAGGACTGACACACATATGCTGCTCCAGCCGATGGACAGGTGGGTGTGTGCCTACTGTGTGCCCACTGTCGCATCGTAGACAGAAACCACCTGTCAAAATTCAGGACCTTTGTTTTGGAGAGCATGCTGCTGCAGGACCCCGGCCAGTACCACCCACTGCCAGAGGCAAATGGACATGCTGTTACGTCCTGCACACCTGACTCTCCTGTCTCCTCCCTGACGTGGCCCAGATGAGCCACGCCTGGTGCTTGTTACCCCTCATTAGTGCCTGTATTTCAGTACCTGTTTGTCTAGTCAGCCCCAATCTCAGTCACTGATGTCACTCCTCCTGTTAGCTTGTGTCCTTCCCTGTATTTAACCCTTCACAGTCATGTTTAATTTCCCTGCACATGTGTAGTTCAATAACCCCCTTTTATTTGCCTAAATGCCTGTTTCTGAGTCCTTCGTCTCACAACTCGTGACAGAATTACCGAACTCTCAAAGAAATCCAACTCCGGTTACCTCAGTCCTGGCTTTCAGGCCTCCCTCCATCCCTCGTACCGGATCCCTCATGTTTCCCAGGTCCGGACATCAGCGAAGCCGGCAATGCCGTGGGATTCGCCGAAAGCACCTTGCCTGTGAGCTGAGGACTTCTTCTTCCTGGATGCCCACCTGGAAGTGGAGGTGAAGTCAGACACATGTTGGACAAGTTGGAATCAGTATCATTGGATACTTTTTTTTTTTTTTTTTTTTAGTTTTTAACTTTTCAGTACAGGTTTTTTTTGCATTTGATGTACCTGATGATAGACCGGCATGTCCTTGTGATAGACTGGCATATCCTTGTGATAGACTGGAATGTCCTTGTGACAGACTGGAATGTCCTTGTGACAGACTGGCATACCATAAAGCGTGAGTGCCAGCTGTTTGCTGCCTGTGGGTTTCAGCTCGTCCTATTCCTCCTATTCCTATGATAATAACCAGGAAAAGCACTCTGGAAGATGCATTACTGAGTCGCCTTTTCAGACAGAAGATTCTCCTGCACGGATCTACCAATGACCCCCCCTCACCTGGTTACTAATGAACTATTCTGGTCCCTTGTTACATGCAGCCCTGCTATATTATGTGCGACTCTGGATTTTCAGTTCCTTTTGAGTTAATTAGTTTCACCTGTGCCCTGTTTCCTTGGTTTTGTTAATTAGTCTCACCTGTGCC
>JAOYFF010000039.1:1868004-1878691 GCA_025773925.1 Cryptomyrus ogoouensis | reverse complement strand
AAGGGTGTCGTGATTGGGATTAGGGTTTTTCCCATAGAAATGAATGGACGGTCCCCATTTAGATAGGAAGACCAACTCGTGTATGTGTGTGTGTGTGTATGTGTATGTGTGTGTGTGTATACGGGTCTGCTTTGAGATGAGATGGCAGCCTGTTCTGTTTATTTCCTTCCTTGTGATCTACGTTTACTGGGAAAGGCTCCAGGATCCTTGCAGCCTTGAAGGGGATGAGTGGTTCTGGGAAATGAATCCAATAAAAATTCTGCAATTAAGGATTTATTCCAGAGAATAAAAAGCAGACTGCAGCAAAAAAAAACATTTGTGGCATTAAACTACTTCTTCACATATAGTTAACTGATCTATGTTTAACTATTGCATTATTTTTTATCACGTTTTTAAAAATCGCAATATTTAATCAGAAAGAGGGCTTGTCGGAGCAATGGCACTGTATTCCCCAGACAGTCCATCTCCTGCTCCACCCAATCCATTCTCCTCGCACACAGACCAACCTGTACAATTTCTAGAATTACTGGATGGATTACCTGGAAGTGTAAAAGTTAATAAATGTGTTTAACCTGAATGCTCTGAGTCCTTGTTGTGACGTGAATGTATGAAACTAGACCTATTCATTTATTGCACATTCTACTTGCATGACAAAGCCTTTCCCTACTAATAAGGTTATTACTTATATTCCTTTGTGTATGTTTCATTTTCCATGACTGAAAATGTCATATATATGGTTTATATTTTTATATGTTTATATATTTATATTATATTTACGCTGTGTCACGCCCAGCTCCGTACGATCCTTGTGTGTGCCACGCCCACCTCGTGTTTATGCCTGATTGTTCTCAACTGTTGCTCATTAAACTCAGTTTCTCTTGTGTATTTAGTCCTCGTCTGAGTCAGTCTTCCCCAGACTTGTCATTGATCTTTGCTGTCGTGCTTCCCCAGTCCTGTTACCTGAATAAATCCCCGTTCTACCCTGCTTCCTGGCTCCTCTCCCCTGTTTGCCGGTTCGCTGGTTCGCGATCGTGACACACTGCATGTGGAATTACTAGCCATGTATTCTTCTTGGAGATCATTTCTGGAAAAACTAAGGCAGACCTCTGAAAGTGAATTCAGAAGTTTTCTTTTGCTCCAAGTAAATTTATTTAGAGATAAATTGTTACATTAGTCTTTCACAGTAGTTTCACAGTAGTTAAATCAGGCGATAAAGGGAGCCAAGTCATAATTCAATCATCTTTCAAGCCTTTCTTGGCCCATCTATGGAATGCCTTGCTGCACAGGAAGGGGAATTGTCCTGCATAAATATCATAACCTTTTTGAAAGTTCACTCTAAAAAAAAAAATCCATAAAAAAACGCATATTGTCCTGGCAGAAAATTACCAGTACCTTTTCTGTTAAATTTACAGACTTTTCCTTTAACTCTAAAACGGAAAATTCCATGCATTCACAGTATATCCTCTGTACCAATGAAGGGCACTTCTGTTAATCCCAAAACAGATAATTCCATAGATTTACAGTATATCATTTGTACTATTCATGGACACTTCTGTTAATCCCAAAACAGATAATTCCATGAAGTCACTGTATATCCTCAATACCATTCATGGACATATCCTTTCACTTGAACACAGAGAAATATGTATATTTACAGTAAATGGACCGTCAATCCTAAAGTGACAATGTCTGGAAAATTACAGTATACTATACCCTCAGCAGTAGCCTAGAATTTCCTCACTACTGACAATTCTAATCAAATCTGTGTCAGGGTCTGTACCATCTGATCCTGCCCTCTGTGACCTTTCCTCATTTATTGTGAGGTGATGCAGTGGGAGTTTACCCTCAGTGATTCTTTTATGAAATAATCGATTATGGAAATCCTATTGAAAACCTTAACTTGCAGTAAGTATGTGATTGCAAAAATCTGACTGTGACATAAATTTGATGCAAAAAAAATAAAATGTGAAACTATTACGTTTCCTATTTTAGATACTGTAAAAAAAAAAATCACTTCAGCATATGCTACTGTGCACATACTAACAATAATTATCAAAGTACCATTGAGACAATGAACATGTAGGCAGTGCCATACCTCATACCTTCTTATCCAGTACAGCATTACACTAAGCCTGTAATCTATCATAGGAAATAGAATAAAATAGTAATACTCTATTCATCCCCATGTGGTGCAAGGTCAGCTGACATCCAGCACTCCTGAAGCACAAAGCCAGCCACACCCTAGACTGGGACACTCTCACACATAAAATCAGACACTGAGAGTCAGGAGCAATGCCCTCTAGGGGCAGAGTGTATCACCTGTCCATCACTGAGACATAAGTTATGGAAACATATTGATTAGTTATGGAGGGGCTCATCCCTTTACAAGAGGACAAGAAAGCCATACAGAGGATTCTGAGGTCAGTCCAGAAGATCATAGGGCTGAATTTCCATCCGATTGTAGATTTGTAGAGTATATCATGAGACCCAAACAACGTTTGGCACAAACTGCTCTCAGCCCTGGAATCTAGTAGCAGGTTTCCTAACATCACAATGCTGAGCACAACATTGAAACAGCTTTTCCCCCTAAGCATCATCAGTAATTAAATCTGGAAGATTGTACTTTATGTGAATTGTAAAAGAAAACATGTTACTTATTTTTATTGCATCGTATCTCTAGTGTTTTTATTATTAATTCATTTTTATACTGTTATTTCATCTAATGCTGTTATTTCATCTTTGTCTTGGGGTGGATGACTGAGTAAACATTCCAATGCACTTATTACACATAGCCAATAAAGCATATTGAAGGTGAAATCCTTACATTTATGGTGGAGGTGGAGGTTTTGAATGTGGGAGGAATACCGTCGCAGTGTTTGGGATCTCCAGATTAACTCAAACTTTGTGCTTTTTCCACAGTTAGTTACCTCCTCTAGAACATACTTATACGACCAATTGATAGCTCATTGAAACTAGCGATAGTATGTAAGGCAGGATGTTTGTGTGCCACGTTGAGGGACCCCTATCCTTGAGGTCCACTCTGCTGTCTTTAGGTCCCTAAATTTTTGGGCCATAAAAATTAGAATGCTGGCCTCCCTTGTTATCTGTGTGTGTGTGTGTGTGTGTGTATGTGGGGGGGTCACTGACCCCCCTTTTGTGCCTAGGCCAACGAGTACCTCTCATACCAGGCTAGGCCTTGTCTCAGGCAACCTGGAATCTCAGCCCTGTGATATGTGCGTGTGTGATCCTACACTGCATTCCCTATTGTCACGCATGTGTTGCCCATGTCTCATTTGCACCCTGTATGATCCTTGCGTGTCCTTAGCTATGTATAAATCTTCCACCGTGTATGTACTTTGATGTCCATCGTCTAGCTTCCCTGACCCTCCCTAGTTATATTCGGTTCGCTGATTTTTTTGGTGCCTGTTACAGTCCTGTTCAGGACTCTAATAAAGAGCGTGTTCTGACAAGCAAGTCTCCTTGTCCTTCGCGTCACTCGCGTTCACCCGGCGCTACATTATACAGTATAATACATACCAACCTTGGATTAAATCAAAATCAGTCAGTGGCATCACTCATCACTACAGGCTAGTGTAGTAAACCAAATTAAAGGGTTTCTTCCTTTTCAAAAGAACCAATTACTAAATAAAAACGAACAAGCTCTATCTGAAAAAAAAAAAGATAGATAATAGCAAAGCAAATTTGTCCTGTTTGGTATGTAGCCTTCATAGAAATACTTTTGTTCCTTTCAGAATTATGTTGTTCAGTTTTTTTTGTGCAAAAAAAAATCAGACTTTAATCTGGCATTAATTTGCAATTATCGCTTTTGTCAGGAAAGCTGGCAAGGTATTTGGCTTTCAGTTGAGCTGTATATTTTGACTTCTCCTGCTAGATATGTCACTGCTTCTGTTAGTTCCCAAGATATTTGACCATTCCCAGTCCTAGACATGTCTAGCGTGCCAATCGATTGTTTCCAACAGAAACCAAATAATGATGATGGGCACGACTAATTACCTCTCCATTCAGCAAGTTTAAACACCAGCTATTTAGTGGGTTATACCCTTACGTTTTTCACGCTTGCACATTTTTGTTTCGGCTAAAAAAATTAAGTGCTGCATGCTTGTGTGTTTGTGTTTACGGTGGGAGTCAAAGTCAGTGTCATGAGATATAAGCTGCACTCCACCAGGCTGAACTCAGTTCCAAATTACCACGTTTAGAGACCAACTAATTGAAGAAATAATAAATATCAAGATAGGTGTAGTTTGTATAAAGTTATGGTGTATTTTTCCATTTATTGCAGACTCCCCTACTTATATGTCCAGACAAGTAATGTTACCATATAACTGCCTTTGAAGAGGCCCCTTCAAATGATGGTACTGTGCACAAAGACAGCTTTATAAAACTGAATTAGAAAATCCAGTTTAAAAATTGACCAAACAGATATGACAAAATAAGGTTATTTGTTGGTTTTGCCTTCATTTTCCGGTTGAATATGGAGAAACAGACTTAAAATGGAGAGAAAGAAGGAGCCCCGATTTCTTGTCATTCCCAGTAAATTAAAAGCTGAATGGTGCACAGAAATATGTAATGGCAAATACAAATACATTTATTCATACATAGCTGAAAGAGAATACGCTGGATAGTGGAATTGAAACAAAGCTATGTCCGGACAGTGCATGGGACAGATGGCCCCAGCATGTTCATTATGCTGTCTCGTCAGATAGCGAGGATGATGTTATTGGTCCACAAGAGAAAATTCCAAACTGGGGGAGGGTAGGTCCCTGGAGACCTCCCCGGAGGTAACTCAGAACCCCCATACCATCCATCTCTGATGAAAGCCCACATTCACCTGCTATACTCAGCGTCAAGGGTGTGGGTTCTGAAATATGTATTCATATTCAAGCTTATGACATGAAGGTATGTGCCTTGTTGCACAGTGGAGACCAAAGGAATGTGCTGCCACTTCACTGCTATAATCACATTCATTCTGATGTCCGACCAACCCACAGTTGTGAAATCTTTTTGGGACATTGGCCCTGTTGATGTACAGGTCTATGGAGAACCTATCTGTCCAAATCGGCACCCGCACCATTAGTGTCAACTTCATTGTCACGAACGTGGCAGAAAATGCAGAAGGTATCCTGGGTCATGCTTTTCTTGGGTAGTTTTGAGCACGTCTGGATTTCATTACCCAGAAGATAGTCATTTTTGGTGATCAAGTACTGTACTTTGACTCAAAGAAAAGGCCTAGGGTGCATGATGTCAGAATAGCTCCCACCACTGTCCTTGAATCTGGATGTGAATATATAGTCCCAGGTAATGCACATTTCTGAGTCCAGCAAAGGGGTTTGTCAAGAAATAATACCTGCTGGTAGCATGGGTGGTGGTCAAGGCCATGTTGAGCAAGCAAATTCCAATTAGACTCTACAAGTCAGACACAGTCCTGGTGAAAGTATAAGAAAGAGCCATTCCTGCAGCCTGCCGATGTAGTACCACCTGCTGGGCCCACCTCTTTGCCAGCAGCAACGAGGCCCACTATGTCATTTGTCCCTGTCCTTTTACTGTCTTTGTATAATGAGAGCTCTGCTGCCTTGAGCCTAAGTGAATGTAGAGTCTTAGCTGCTCTACTCAGTATATACAGTAAGGCTGCAACAACTAATCGATTAAATCGACTATTAAAGTAGTTGCCAACTAATTTAATAATCGATTAGTTGGGTCTACGTTATTATACACATAAGTACAGTGGCTGCCCCCTAATTTGGGAGCAGTAAGCTAACCAAAGCTGTGGTGGAAGTAAAGCACCATTAAGCTGGATGCCGACCGCCGTAAAAGAAAAAGGAGACGAGAACCAATGCCGTGCCTTGAGTAGCTTACGTGATGAATTCTGGAAGATTTGGAAAAAACATTTGAAAAATGGCGGCGGCGGACACAGCAGAGTCTTGTTTTAATTCTGCCAGAAGCTGTAGTATTTGATGGTAATTAGCTGACATTAGGTCGGAGAGACACTGATGTATTATGTGACATTGTGGAGTTTTTGGATTATTTTATGCAATTATTCAGATTAACGCAAATCCTTCATTCTGTGGTGTAGTGGAGGGTAAATACACATAAATGCCATTTTTAAATTTATAAAACAGCGTTTACTCACCTTTTTTGAGATCACTAATGTAAGTATATGAATAGTTACCCACCGTTTTTACTGCTGTGCATATAGTTTACCCACCTTAAATTTCTTCTTACCATTACACCACTGCTTCATTTCTTCATGATAGAAGTCTCGATCTTGTCTTTGAATCAGCTGTATTTGTACTCGTTCTTGTCGTGGACTTGGGATTTTATTTCGAAACCAGCCGAGACCACAACTCTGAGAATATTCCTATTAATGAGCCGTTTACTGTCAGATTGCGTAACTTCTCACTTCAAGTGCAACCAATGATGTTACTGCCGACTGCGTTACCCACCCCTTCACACACGCACATGTGTGCACATGAACACAGGTGAAGTCGTGGTTGTCTGGGAAAGATGTCAACACAATCTGCTATTATCAAATGTGGCTACATATACGACAAAGTGTTTACCCTACCATTGTATTAGGGGGGCGCCCCAAGTTAATTTTATTTAATGTTATTTTCTATATAGCGCCATATCACAACAGAAGTCATTTAAGGCTACCTTTCCTATAGAACAGGTCTATATCCTGTCCTTTTATTAAACAAACTAAACAGCCATATGTTATTTATCTTATTTACAGTTCATCACTGTAGTATGTTCACACAACCGGACATGTTTTAAAACGAAATTTGCCGCCTGCTCTTCCCGGGTTTTTCCTCACCAATCGTCTTATTTGCGCCGTTCAGTCACTAAAGTCTATGGCGTTTCACGAGAGCGCAAGCCGGCGCATTTTTAGCGTAAAATGCAGAAAAGGCTATTTCTTCACAATAAATGTTTACTTTGTCCAGTATAAATGCAGACATACTTGCTCGCATGCTCTCTCCCCCCGTCACATATGTGTACCAACATTAAATAACATTAGAGAATTATTTAATATTCTTAGTAGCAGCAGCGGTAGTCTGTGCTTTTACATTAAAAAACTGGAGTACTGAATACATTATGTAAAGCACCATACTGGTTGCACTTTATTTAAAAAGATTGTGTTTTTCATGACATTGATTCAGCTGCTACAAAATTATTTTTTTGTACTCTTAATGTAGCATACATTTATTTTTTACATGTGAGTTGATGGAAACAACCTTTGTACGAAGACAGTCTGGGTTATTAAAAAATGCTGGAAATCAAATTGGTTCCCCCCCCCCGATTAATAATCGATCAATCTGAAAATAGACAGATTAATTGATTATCAAAATAATCGTTAGTTGCAGCCCTAATGTACAGAGACGTTTTCTCCACTGGGTCCACAGATCCTGGACACACTAGCATTGTACAGCATGACATTCAGACTCTACCAGGGCCTCCTCCTTTGCCAACTGTCCTAGTACGAAAAAAGGACCGGACCTACTGCTTTGTATGGACTACTGGGCAGTGAATGAGTGGATGGTTAAGAGTACATATTCTCTTCCATGCATTTAGGGCACCTTAGACACCCTTTAAATGCCAAATGGTTCAGCACCTTAGACCTGGTTGCAGGTTATTGGCAGATTGAACTGGACCCTAGGGCAAAAAGAGCTACAGCCTTCTGCAGATGGGAGGGACTTTTCCAGTGGAATGTTATGCATTTTGGGCTCTACAATGCCTCGGCTACATTCCAAAGGTTGATGATTCAAGTGCTGGCTAGAATATAGTGGGAAGCATGCCTGGATTACTTGTATGACATCATTGTCTTGGGGAGAGATGTTACCCAGATGCTTCAGGGCTTAGCATGGTTGTTTGAAAGGCTTTAGTGGGCCAACTTAGCCAGCCAAGTGATTTTTCTACAACTGTGAGGTGACGTTACTTGGCCACATTGATTCAAAGCATGGAATAGCAACTGACCCTCAGAAGATCCTAAAGATCCTAGAGTGGCCACAATCTACATTCATTTCAGAGTTCTGCCAATTTGTTAGCCTTGCTTCATGTTACAATTTGTCAGGGATTTTGCTGCTGTGGCTGGCCCTCTCCTTGCCTTCACAAAGAAGAATACCCAGTTCCAATGGACTCGCCAGAAGGCCTTCAGTGAACTGAAAAGTTTGCTGACTGCTGCACCTATCTTAGGCTATCCCTGTGACAGTGATGATCTTGTCTTGGACACTGATGCTAGCAGTGTTGGCATTGGAGCCATCTTATCCCAGCAAGAGAAGGGCGAGAAGCGGGTGCTGGTGTAAGGAAGCCAGCGATTCTCCTCCACCAAACAGAACTACTGCACTGCTCAAAAGGAACTGCCAGGCATAGTCATATTTGTCACCCAAAGAGACACTGGGTCAGTCAGTGGAGCATGTTCAGAAACATGGCCAGGATCCACTGTAACACTGGAGATTCTGTATGGTATCTAATAAAAGGAACCAAGAGGGTGCTGGGTAAAATCTGCAAGTTTCCCCCAAACTATGAGGGCCCCTACTTCATACTGGGCAATTTGGATGGATGAACTTGGGACTTCCATCAGTCACCTGCAGTTGGATACTGGACTTTCTGTCAGGTCGCTCTCAGAGGGTCAGACTGGGTTCCCACACCTCTACTACTCTCAGTCTCAACACCGGGTCGCCACAGGGCTGTGTGCTCAGCCCGCTCCTTTACACCCTCTACACACATGACTGTGTCCCCACATACCTCAACAACAAGATCATTAAGTTTGCAGATGATACGACAGTGATCGGACTCATCTCGGGCAAGGAGAGTGAGCTGGCATACAGGGATGAGGTGGAGCGGCTGTCAGAGTGGTGCAGAGTCAACAACCGGCTCCTCAACACCACAAAAACAAAGGATCTAGTTATTGATTATTGATTTTGTGCCACACTCCCTCATTAACCTCATGTGGAATCCCCGTGTTTACCAGCCGTTTCTTGTTGCTGTCATTAGTCCAATGTATTTAAGTCTGCGTTAGGTATGTTTTCCCCAGTCCGGTCATTGATGTTGCTAATGTTATTGTATGTTTTCGAGTGTGTCAGCCTGGAATAAACCCCGTTCATTCGTCTCCATGGCTCCCTTCGCCTGTTTCCTGTTCTGTTTGCTTTAGTATTAAACCCCAACACATTAATATCTTATTGAGAACTCCATTACTGCAATAACAGTCTTAATTCTTTTGGGGTAAGTATGTATCAGTTTTGCACATTGTGCAGAAGTGAATCTTCCCCATTCTCCTTTGATACATTCATAGAGATCCTCTAGATTGGTGGGACCGTGCCTCTGGACAGCAGTTTTCAAATAGTCCAGTAGATTCTCAATAGGGTTAAGATCAGGGCTTCCAGAACATTCACCTTTCTGTTTTTGAGCCATTCCAGTGTCGCTTTGGCCTTATGCTTAGGTTCATTGTCATGTTGAACAAAGAATCTTCTCCCCAGCCATAGGTCCATAGCAGACTGGAACAAGTTCTTCTGCAATATTGGGTGGTATTTGTTTCCATCTGTCTTCCCTTGAATTCTGATAAGATTCCCAGTCCCAGTATATGAAAAGCATCCCAACAGCATAATGCTGCAACCACCATGTTTCACCATGGGTATGGTGTTTCTTGAGGCATTATACACCACACATACCTCCTTGAAGTCTGCAAAAAAGTTCTATTTTGGTCTCACCTGACCTTAAAACCTTCTCCCACAACACGGTCTTTCTCATGCTTTGTAGCAAATGCCATATGTGCTTTTATGTGGATCTTCTTAAGGAATCGCTTCTTGCTCCCCCCCTATAAAGGCCTGTTTCATGGAGAGCTCTTGAAATAGTGGACCCATGCACCTTCACTCCAGCTTCAGCCAAAGAGCATTACAGTCTCCTGAGAGTGACAGTTGGATTTTTAGTAACCTCTCTTACCAGTTGACGTCTTGCTCTGATGCTTAGTTTTGAGAGATGGGCTGTTCTAGTAAAGGTCTGGGAGCTGTGATCAACCTTCCACTTACTGATGATGAGTCCTACAGTGCTTAATGGAGCATCCAAAATCTTCAATATTTTTGTAGCCATTTCCTGCCTTGCACATTTCAATGGCATTGTTTCTCGCATCAGCAGAATGCTCCTTATTCTTCATTTTTGCAGGGATTGGCCTACAAAGACCTTCTAAGGGGTACGTCTTATCTCCAGAGACAAACATCATGACTAAGTAGTACCTAATTATGTTTAAATACGGTTTAATAACTGTCACCTTTGTGTTATTTGTGACACATATATGATTCATATATCTCAATTAATGTTACGGATCCGGGCGGCTCGGACACGGGAACGTGGCATGGTGCAGGCACAGAAGAAGGGTGGACGACCCACTGGCGGCTCCAGGAACACAAAAACGGGGTTTATTAAATAAAACAGAAAACACTACAAACACAAGAAAGGACTAACAAAACAAAGGACCACGGGGGGTCAAAAGTAAACAAAGACTACTACAAAAACAGGGGAGGTAACATCTAATACAGGGAATACTACTCAAGCACAAACAGAACCTTCGCAATAAACCTTCTACCATCAACTGACAAACGCAATCAACAACAATGAACCACTGGGGAACTGAACAGAAGCAGGAACTAAAATACTAAGGGGTAACGAGACTAACACA
>JAOYFF010000039.1:1857297-1867563 GCA_025773925.1 Cryptomyrus ogoouensis | reverse complement strand
GAAGATCTTCCAGTCGCTATTTTATGTGCGTGTTGTGTTTCTTTCCAGAAGGTTAGGATGTGTTTGTGAGAGAGAGAGGGTGTGGGTGTGTGACAGCGGCATCATAGTGGACCCTGAGGTGAGGTCATTTTTTCCCCAATGAATGGCCTGACATTCATGGTGGAATCTCGCAAATTGTGCATAATTTCAATAATTCCTGCAAATTCAGCGTACATATAATGCGGGACTTAACACACTTGAACTACCACATCAGTGAAGATAGATAACAGTAAAATGGAAAGATAAATTTCACTTTATACATTGTAACTGTAACAGCAATAGTTTGTGGAAAAGAAAGAACTGTATGAAACGCAACTACAGAATCGCCTTATATGGCAACGTGACGTCACACTTCTGACCCCGATATACCCAACCCCCTAATGTTAATATTAAACCTATGCCACTGTCTGGAGTTTCCAGAGCACAGGGAGTTGAATACTTGTGCAAACAGTATGTATCATGTATAGAATGGAAGGAATAAAACATTGGTGCAAACTATCATCCATCATCCACTTGCAACATCATCAAACTGCAATGCCATGACTACAGAGCTTCATGAAAGATACTCACCAAACATGTCCTGAAAGGAAAACTGGGATCTTCACACACATACATTGGTAGACTTTGCACAACTGCTGCCTTGTTGTGTTCCACAATGCCAGTAGACTGAAAGCATACCAATTAAGTCTACATTTAAGCTTTTGTGGCATTTATACCAGGCAACTGTAAGGCAGTGAATTAAAAGTAGTTTCGAATTTGGTGCTTCTGGTACTAAATCTGGTGTATTTTAACATCCCTCAACACTTTAAGTTAAAAATAACTTGCACATTATTACTCAGACATAAACACTGTGTAATGTTCTTGTTGGAAGAGTTTTGTTCATTTAGTGGCCATTATTATCTGTGCTTCGAGCTCCCGGCTCTCACTGCACCTTCCTCCCTGTGTATTCGGTAGACCAGCCAGAACTGATACTGAGCATTGAGTGAACTGCATTTGCTCCACAAAAAGTAAAAAAATAACAACTCAAAATGGAGGTAGTTTTTGGCTCCATGGACTCCCAGCTTTACAGTATATTTAATTAGGGATAGATATTAATTATTGTAACACATAAGAGATTGCTGTTTGTCCAGCCTATCCTGTTCATCATCCATTTCCGGTCTAAAAATCCCCATTTGGTTTCTGTACAGCCTCAGGAACTGTGATGTGTGCTTGTCCAGTGCAGATCTAAAAATCATATTATTATATAATATATGAGTGTAACTTTCAAGACAAACTAGGGTAACACAGGTAAACCTGACACAATACAAAATCTGTGTTTGAAATTTCTCAAGTGGTGCTTGTTGCAGGGGTGTGGAATCTGCACAGGGACCTCAAGGGGTGTGGCTCTAAGGCTGAGTCTGGTTGCTTATTTAATACGAATTAAACTGCTTAAAGCATTCTTCTTCATTTTAAATGGTTATAGGATATTGGTTTATCTAGAACAATGGTTCTTAACCTTTTTTGCACCACGGCCCAATTTTCACCACGCCAGCTCAGTCGCAACCCTATATCAAGTATAGGTTTAAATTAACGCTATGATGAAGTATGCAGTGCGCTCTGCAATTTACGCCAATCAAAGCCTATCATACAAATCTGATTGGATGTGCCAGTGAATTTTAGGTTTTTGGGAACTGCCCTTTGAGAATATTGTCTACATTGAGCAGCTTCTCAAATTTCTTGCATCATAAGGTTCTATTTGCGGGAACAATGGAACTTGGTGTTTATCATGTGCATATACAGCTGGTATAAACAGGGTTCTGGATCCTTTCATGCTGTATGAATTTTATTTCATGTTTAAATTCCTAAGCCTGATATAAGTGATGGTACACAAAAAGTAAGGGTAGGTCATAACAAAGAGTGTGCCAGAGGGATATAAATTAGTAATAATGCTTCAAAGGGATTTCATTAGCGTGGCTTTATTTGACTACAGTATTACTCACTGACTTTTTGAATGCCTATCCTTAGTAATGTGGAGAAGTTATGGTTTGAACTGAATTTCAGCCAGATACATCACATTGGTACAGCTTTTTCTGAAGCAGTGGAAATGTGTACTATAACAAAAATTCTAATGTAAAATTAGTAACCCTGAATTGCAGTAAAACCTGATGTATGTATAAGCATGTGTAAGCAAGACGTCATTTATTGGATACAAAGAGATTGGTCTTCTGAGTTTCATGAATTGAGTAAATAAGATAAACAATGTCACTAGAAAATTTAGCTATAGATTACAGCATATAGCAAAGGACAATTAAACACTAAATTGTAACCTGATATGAAAACAACAATACTAATACATGAATAGATATTTCATCTTTATTGATACTTCTGAGAATAAAAAATCTGAGCATATGTATAATTAGATGAATAATAACAAGATGTTATAAGCATCAGGATGATGATTTGAAGGTTAAATTTAAAAAAAAATATGTGACAGGGAGTGAGGATAAACACATACAAGCAACAGGAAGTTTCCAAGTGACCACCTAGAGAGATAGAGACTGAATTTATTAAAATTCCAGTTGCTGGGCAAGGGACCAGGGGGTCCAGGGAGAATGTCCTGGGTTTGTAGAGGATGTTCATTTGTGTGCTTTCCATTAGTGGCTGATATGTGCCGGCTGGGCATTTCAGCAACCTCCTCTTTGCAATTTGCTGCAACCTTTTTGGTTCAGCCGCTCCTCTCCCACTTTGAAGTCCCTGGCTTCATCAGTGGACACTTAAGGACGAGGAGTAACTGTCCAGATCAGTGGTGCTGAATTATAGTAGGTGGTCACTGTCCCTGGTGCTGCAACTAGTCCAGGGCCACCTTTTAGATGGAAAGAGCAACAACTGAGTAGAAGTATCAGGGACACCGTCATAACAAAGCTTAGAATTTTTATTGTCTTGTTACACATACTCTCAACCACTTATCCACTATAATGTTATAGTGAGCCTGGAGCCTATTCCAGGAAGCACCTGGCACAAGGCAGGGGAAACCCTGGACAAAATGCCAGTCCATCACACCCCACAAACACTATGGCTGATTTGAGTCACCAGTTCACCAAGGCACATTCTTTTTTCAACTGTGGGATTAAAAATGTAAATTCAGACAACCGCACGGTGCAGGGGGGGGGGATGTAAACTCCCACTCACATGTGAAAATCAGTGTTACCCAGAGAGCACCAATTCTGCCTTCGTACTTTATATAGAAACAACATTAAAAAGGATGGAAACGAAAGAAAACATCTCAGGAGTCTATAATATGATGCCTATAATAATATAGTGTTTCAGTACTTGGTGACAGTGCATGTCTGATCTGAGCTGTAGATGTAACAGATTTGATTCTTTCCTTTATACAGCTCTGGAAAAAATTATGACACCACAGCAAAAATGTCAATTTCACTCATTTTTCAATTTATAGATATACACCTGTATAAAAAAATTTTTTTCCAACACCAGCCTGGCTCTTCTGTGCTTCTCATTGATGGTCTTCATGTCAGGTCCAGCCAACCCTGTCTGCCTAATTCTCTTATCTCATCTCTGGTGTGGATTTCATGAGTCACACCTGGTGCTTGTTAAGTCTTACCTCTCGTTTCTGCCCTGTGTTGATCACTCCTAGTTGCCTCCTGTTTACTTCCTTGTTAGTCTTCTGTTTCAGTGCTTCCCAGTCCTGTGTATCCGCATCTTCCATTCCCTCGACATGACACTCCAGTCCTCCTTCTAGGAGCCTGCAATGAACTGCCCTAGCAGTGCACTTCACACCACTTAATGTTTCCTATTCCTTTTGAAGATCACTTGAGGTCATTCAGAGGCACCACTGGATAAGTTGACAAGTCATCTCTGAAATTAATAAGTCTCTTCTCCCTTCTATCTGGCTGCTTTTTGGTCATTGCCAGTGTCTCCTGCTTCACCTTGTTCTTGAGTACTGCTGTCTTAGAAACTTTGAGTCTGGAAGCAGCCTGCCTCGCAGTGTAGCCTTCTGCCAGTAGAACCAGGACTTAACCAGAATTTAAAAATGCAGATTTTTTAAAAAATATAGAGTGGTCTCTTAATTTTTTCCAGAGCTGTAATGTGGATGCCTTCCTCCCTGTAGGAAAAAATAATGATAATTTAATTTTATTGTTAGCAGTCTGCTCAGCAAATGTTATCGTTTTGGGCCCCTCCCCCACTCAGCCAGTGCTGATGAGACATGAAACAGCAGCATCGTTATTGTCAGCAATGAGCTTCGCTGCCAGGGGCAGATCCAAGGTCGCCATGTCTCAAAGACAGGATAGGAAATTTCACAGGTCTAATTATCTACTCACCAGAGGTTTCAGAAACGGGCTGACAGAGAGAAAGGCCCAGGGGCTTCCAGCTAATGACCTATGCACCGGTCTGGGTCACTGGTCGTTACATCTATGTGTAACTAACATAAGAGAGGAAGATCAAAAATCAGAGAAGGCTGCAGTTTCCACATACCTGGTCAGGAAATATACTACTCTCTATACTTTTATTGAAGATGCTCATTTAGTCTATTGGATAAAAAAAGGTACCGCTTTATGACAGTTTAGGTGATGTGTTTTGATAAGCAATACTTAATAGTATATTTACTTCATATGAAATGAAGCAACTGAGCATCTGAAATAAAAATTGTGAAATAAAAAACTTCTTAGGAACCATCAATGGTTCACGAATTTTGTTACTGTAGAAGCTTAATTGTCCAAGGTGCTTTTCTAACAGTGCATGTGAGTGGCAGGTTGATGCCCTGCTCAGCCAGCTGGTGCTCCATCTTCTCAATGGCTCTGCATGACCCTCAGTGTGAGAGACACGGGTGGGGGGACTGGGGTGGAACTGATGCTACTTCAGTTGGCTCAAACTCTCTGGCCTAGTCTGTGTGACTCAGTGTGATAAACAAGCAGAGCGCTATTGGTACAAACCACTTCCTGGCAAATTCAGTAGACAATGAGCCAACCATAAAATGACAAGGAAATACACTAAAATAATTAAGAAACAAACACAGAACTGCAGAGTAAGACTATCTTTAGTCTCACTCTGCATTTCTGTGGGTGCTGCTTAAGTTTGAAAATGCTTCATTTTTTACCATGCTTAGTTATAAATGCATTTCATTCTGAATTGGAATACTGATATATGGTAGAAGTAAATTTTTAAGTTATTATGTGTTTTATTTATCTTTTTTCTTATAGTTCTATGGAAATTTCAGCTTCACCTCCTTTTGGTAAATGATGCAATTCATCTTTAGTATTATAAGCGTCTCAGCAGAACATTTTATATCATGCGCTGCAAGACAAAAAAAATTGTAATAAAGTAGATGATTTCCATAAACCATCTACTACTTAGAATGTCTGAAAGAAGACACTAAATGACACATCTGTTCTATATATAAATATAAATAATACATAAATAATAGCTTTATGCTGTCCAGATCCCAAAACAGTTGGTACTTTTCCTAATATCTTTTCTTTTTTTTTTCTTGAGAGCTGAGATACCAGAATTATATCATTATGAACTATAACAGGAGATATTTACCCAGTAAGAATTTGTTTGTTTGTTTACTTCTTCCTTCAATCTCGATATCGACATTTGTTTCCATATCCAATCCTTTGGGTTAACCAAGGGTTCAGAGCAGATGATTTCACTGTGTGCTTGGTGTTTTTCTCTGCCAACTCATAGCACCTGTCCGCCTCGACAGACAGAGTGCTACCCCCCAAAGACCAAAACCCTGCTGAAGATTAAAAAATAAACAGAATGACCTCTACGCCTTTGGATGTCAACTTACACCATATTTGGAAATTGCTGATCAGAGTAGGCTACTATATAATCCAAAAGGAATTACAAAGCCAGTTTTCTATGCCATAACTCATGCATGCATCCATCCATCCATACACCCATCTATCTTCCAACTGCTGATCCAAGTCAGGCTGACAGTGTAGCTAAATCTTGTCCCAGGCCGAATATGACACAAGGCTGGGATACACTTTAGATAGGACTGCAGACCATTAGCATCCCCGATTTTCTTAATAAGCCCATTTGTTTCTTAACCAAAAGTGTTTTCATAGTTCAGGTAGGAATTACGTGTAGTTTAAATGTATTGATTCTCTGTCGTGGGAAAGACGGTTTTTGGTGGTAGGTGGGACAGCCACTCCTTTAAATGTAGCAACCTAAAGCCCTCAATTTCTCTCCTAAATTCAAATGAAAGGGTGTGAAAAACTTTACTCGAGTTTTCTTGATTTCCCACCACATCTCTGCAAGCAGTTTTGTTTCTAAAACAGTCAGTGAACCCCATTCAATGACCTGTGATAAGGACCAGATTATTCCAGATTCTAAGATAGCTGCATAGTTAGCTACTGAACAGTGGCTTTTGTACAACAGTAAGATAGTAAGTTGTCTGCTTACTAGACTGCAAATCAGGTGATAAGATACATTTCAGGCCAGTAACTGAAGCGTTTTGAAATCACTGTGCAGACACTGCAAGTAAAGTCAGAGCAGTAGGTGAGATATTTGCTACAGTTCTTATTGTTTAACCCTTAGCAAAACACTCACTGGGGCTTAGTTGCAAATTAAAATACACATAGAAAAGCACAAAAATGACAAATTCAAGTCTGTTTACAAAAAATAATTCTAAGTCTTTGAGTTCTTGTAAAAGCGCTATACAAATAAAATGTATTATTATTATTATTATTATTATTATTAAATCAATAGTAATAATGTGAACGAACACAAAAACAGAGAGTAGGATAAGGAGCAGTCAACATTGTGACAGAACTCGGTGACGTAACATTAATTGAGATCAATTTCTCTGACTGAGTATTGATCAAGGCAGGAAGGTTTAAGTTTGGAAAGGGAGAATTCCCTAAAATCAGCCCCAAAATAGTTCGCTTCTGTTTATAGAGGAAACTGAGAAGTAGCAGTAACTGTTGGGGTACCTGTTACATTCAAAGGTGGTGTGGATCTGTTTAAAGGTGGTGTGGATCTGTTTAAAGGTGGAGTGGATCTGTTTAAAGGTGGTGTGGATCTGTTTAAAGGTGGTGTGGATCTGTTTAAAGGTGGAGTGGATCTGTTTAAAGGTGGTGTGGATCTGTTTAAAGGTGGTGTGGATCTGTTTTCTTTGTTTTTTCTCCCTTTCTATATGAACTGTCAAGAACGGAATTGGTGCTTCAGCCCTATCCATTTGAAATAAAGGGGAACCCATCACTGGTGCTCAACTGGAAGATCTAGTCAATCCTGACTGGTCTCTTCTATGTCTCACCCTGGACAAAATGCCAGTCTGTCACCCCCCCCCCGACCACATTTCCATATCCCTATATTAATTACCGACTTTGCATATGTGTCGGCATTATAGTTACTGTCCTAACTCATATCCTCCTAGGTTTCATCCAGCCAGTCCACCTACAGCCCCTCTTGCTCCATCCTGATCCCATGTTTGTGTCCCAAGAACTGCCTTTCCAGAGCTAACAGTGCCCCTAGAGATTTAGGGTCCCACTAAATCATATCATATTGGGCCCCCAATCCAATTACATTCCAAATTATTTACAGCTCCATCCATCCATTGTCTGTACCTACTGTACCTGCTTTCTGTACCTCCTAAAAATAAGCCAAAAATAAAGTGATAGGAAGCAGGTTCAGATTGCATTTTAAAAGTTTTATGAATGTTTTATTTCTACTAATACAGAGAGTTTTTCATTGAGAAATTATCAAGTGATACATTTAAGAAATACAGCAGTTTGAAGCATGGCTTTGATTATTGCACATTTAGTTGAACAATTTAGGGAATGTTTTTATTTATCAATTTCATTACCTTGGCAGCAGGGGGGTCATGGTTTCCAATACTGATGTCCCGTGAGATATTCATTCCGACACTTTTTACTCCAAGACTTTTGTGCCATAGTAGCCTTTCTTCTGGTTAGTACCACATAGGATAGCCTTCATTCACATCTCGCATCAACGAGTTGTGGTTTTTCCCTCCTCAATCTACTCTTAGACCACGGGTGACCATAAGCTCCCCACAAGCCTTGCCATTTCGGAGAGGCTCTGACTCAGTCGTTTGGCCATAATAATTTGGCCCTTGTCAAAGACTCTCAGATCTTGCTCCCTGCCCATTATTTCTGCATTCAACATGTTGACTACGAGTACCAAATGTTAGCTTACGGTCTTACATATACCTTGCCACCCACAGTTTTTACAAGAGAGTCATGATTATTTGCCTCACAAGGGAGTAATCATGTTTTGGCTCATCAGTGTATTTGTGTGTGTGTTTATATATACTCAGTGACAAAAAAGTGAAGCACGCAGATGGAGTGGTGGAAATGAATCTGCACACGATGAAGGGTCATGTGACTGTATCGCAATGATTATAATATCAGATCAAACAGACAACAGAGTTGGCAGTATGGACACACTGCTGGTCCCATCACTGGTCTGCATGTGTACCAAATAACATTCAAATTGGACCCTTACTTTTGGGTGCTTAAATTTTTTTTTTCCACCGAGTATACATACATACACTCACTGGCCACTTTGTTAGGTACATCTTGCTGGTACTGGGTTGGACTCCCTTTTTGCTCTCAGAACTGCCATAATTATTCATGGCATAGATTCACCAAGGAGCCTGAAACAATCCTCATAAGTTTGCTCCATGATGATGTAATAGCATTACATGGTTGCTGTAGATTTGCTGACGACACCTTCATGATAGGAATCCCCTGTTAAACCGCATCCCATAAGTGCTCTATTGGATTGAGATCTAGTAACTGTGGAGGCCCTTTGAGTACAGTGAACTCATTGTCATACTTCAGAAACCAGTCTGAGATGGTATGATTTGTGACATGGTGAATTACCCTGCAATAAGTAGCCGTTAGAAGCTGGATTGACATAGTCAGCAACAATACGGTGCCAAGAAAATATCCCCCACACCATTACACTACCATCACCAGCCTGAATTGTTGATACAAGGCGACATGGATCCATGCTTTCATGCTGTTTATGCCAAATTCTGACCCTACCATCTGAATGCTGCAGCAGAAATCAAGACTCACCTGACCACCCAATGTTTTTCCAATATTCCATTATCCAGTGTTGGTAAGCCCATTTCCACTGTAGCCTTGGTTTCCTTGAATCAGTCTGCCCACTCAGATGTTTTATTCTTTTTTGCCTATTCTCTGTAAACACTAGAAATGTTTGTGCATTAATAACCCAGTAGATCAGTAGACATGACACCAATAACTATGCCACATTGAAAGTCACTTAACCTTTCAGCCCCATTCTGGTGTATGATGTTAACATTCACCTAAGCTCCTGACCTGTATCAGCATGATTTTCATTGTGCTGTTGACATATGATTGGCCGTTCAGATATTTGTTTCAACGAGCAATTGAACTTATGTATGGAGATGAACATGGACATGAAAGCTTAGCAAGAACTAAGAGGAGCAAGACATACTATCCTGTTTTCCTCCACAATCACCTGACAAACACATTGAATATTTGCATTCAGTAACATGACAAGATTACGTTTGGAACATTCTTAAATCATACTGGAATAAGAAGGATCATCAGGCTTTGCATATACTTGTGGAGTATACGCAAGCTCGAGAGCACTGCCATTAAAGCAAAAGGAGGACATACCAAGTAATAATCAACTCTTCCCTCAAATTGTGAGGCTGATAATATAATTTGTAAAAAACAAATTCATATTTAATTAGAAATGAAAGCAAAACTGAACCATTTTCACTAGTGGTCTCAGACTTTTGGATCCGTGACCAGCAGATGCAGTTTTAAGCTGAATAAATGTGTGAACATAATTCTTTTAGTCATACATGCAAGACAATGTATGTAACTCAATAGTGCCTCCATGTGGACAATCCTTCTACAATGTTTACTGTAATTCATTGGATGTTGAACGTTCAAGTCAAACCAATAACATACTTGATGTTAATTACATGCTTTCAGATGTTAAAAAATCATTACAAAGACAAATAATGATGCTAGAGCAGTTTATGTAGCTGTTAAATGTATTTGACTTATCTGCTTAAAAAATGTTACTTTGGACTTTTTAACCAGATATAATAGCTGAAAATTGACACTTGTCTAGATTGGCTGGTTTACCATTACTTTTAAACTTAATAATTCCTCTCCAATAAAATATAGTATGGGTGTGTGTGGTGTGTGTGTGTTTATATTGTGTGTGTGTGTGTGCGTGTGTGTGTGTGTGTGTATA
>JAOYFF010000039.1:1785311-1857259 GCA_025773925.1 Cryptomyrus ogoouensis | reverse complement strand
GTGTGTGTGTGTGTGTGTGTGTGTATATATATATATATATATATATATATATATATATATATATATTATTGCTAATCAGAAGTTACTTTAATATGACTCTCTTTTTACTTTCAGTTTTACTTTCTGTTTTAGAAAAGATATAAATGTTACAAATTAGGTCAAGCATAAGATCTGGAAATATTTCACTGGCAAAGTATTCCCAAGTGTCAGTTTTTTTTTTTCTTTGTCTTGTTCTATAACAGTGCTAATTACTAATCACATATAATTGCCATGGAAGTTGCAGTAATTTCCATAGAGCGAACAAAAAGAAAAAGAAATCAATTTGTTATCCTTATGCATGAGTGAGCACACCTTAAAATGCATACATAATACATTATAAAACATTTTCATCAAACCTCTAGAAACAGTTTGATAGGCAAGTAAAAGTGCAATATGCACTCAGCTGAAAGGGGGCCACCAAATTTATTTAAAATTTGATTTAAAAAAATCAATAAACACCACATTTAAAATTTTAACATGGGATCATAATTACAATGGATGAAATGGGGGAAAATGTTTATAGAAAGTGCTTGGTAATGTGCAAAGCAGTGGGTCATATTCTGTACATCACAATGCCGTGGAACTCAATCCATCACTACCCTCTTAATATTTAAGCTTGTAGTTTAATAAGTCAAAATACTGCAAAAAACAGAGGCACACAAAAGCCCTTTTTAGCATGCTAAATGAAGCACAAAGCAAAGGCAATTTAACAGACTCACACTATATATAAAGTATGAAAGTGCACTGAGTAACAGTGAATAGAATAAAAGTGAATGGCAGTCTACCAAAGAAGCAGGCCACTTCGACAACAGTTTGCACCAGCCATCAATAACAAATGAAATACAAAGAACTTCCCAAATAAAAAATACTGGATATTTAGGTTTTGGCTTTTTTATCTTTGCGTCCTGTTGGCTCTGAGGGTACATCTGCCTTTCTTTTATGCACCTAAAAATGAAATTTCAATATAAAATCATTATTTAATTATATTACATATGTCTAATGTCACATCTTAATAGTTACAGAGAAATATTGTCAAAGAAATTGATATTTTGATTGAATTGCAAAATATAAGGTATTAAAAACGTACAGTTTGGGATTTGGGAGCCTTTTTCTTCTTCTCAGCACGTTCTTTCTCTTCAATCTCCATGTTTTCTTTTTCGATAAGTGAGATAAGGGTATTGCAGCGTCTTTGGAGTTCCTGAACGGAAAGCATAGGTCACCAGTTTATTATGAAATCTCAATTTCTGCCTTGTACTCCAATGTTACTATGTACATCAAATGTTTTTGAAAATGAACATTTTATTTTTCATAAACTTTTTTATTCATTCTACAACTACATAAGCAAAAAGAAACAAACAGAGCAAGAATAACTTCAATTTCATCTGAATTGTACATGTAAATGATCATGTTCTATTTCAAAAAAACAATTTTCAGAAATGACTGTCAGTTCAAAGACTGCACATGACTAGATTGCCAATTAAAGAATAAGTTTACCAGCTATCTAACTTTAAAACTGACAGACAGAGATCTGACAAAAAGATTCTTGGAACAATCAAATAACACTGTGACCCCATTAACGATAATAAAAAGTAATTATCTCAAAGATAACAAAGAAAATATTCTCATCCTAGACCATAACATTTTCTATTTAATGGTTTATTTTATGGTTTAGTGTATTTTACATTCAATGCTGTATCAGTTTAGCAGGTTTGCCATGCTTATTACCTTCTAATCAAGCCATGTCTCATTCAATAACATGACTTTTTATCACAATCTAATTCAAAAATTTGTAAAATTATAATTTGTTTCTTGAGTATAGCTGCAGGTTTTAAACCTTTCATCCAGTTGTAATATCCTAAATGAAGTTTAAATGTTTTTTTTTTTCTGTATCCATACCATAGCTGTGCGAGATTTAATGAACCAGTCGAATCTAAACTGGGGTGCGTTTCGAACACACTGTCGAAGTTCTTCATAAACATTCTCTTTATCAAAGCCCATTTTATGAAGCATGCAGATGAGGAATCTATCCTCCTCTTCAGTGTAGTTCTTCCCTTTGTTTGTACCATACTGTATCCTTAACTGGTGGAAAGGGGCCTTGTATCTTGCTATCTGAAACAAGATCATTTTTAATTAGGTGGACTGAATTGTATATATAAATTAAAATATAAGCATACATATACATATTTAAGTTATTATGAAAAACATTATGTAAATATCTTGATTTTACTTCCAGAGAAAAAATAGATAGCTATGAAAGCTGTTGTAGCTTACGGGATTAGGGACTGCCAAGAGGCAGGGCAAACATGCAGGACAGCAGAGATTAAACAAGATAATTTATTACAACAGACAAAGAAGAAAATTGCAGCACAGAAGAGGAAACCAATAACCGTTAGAAAATAAATTTAAAAAACAAATGTGTAGCAGCCAATAATATAATAACTACCATTGATGTAACAACCTCCAATAACATAATATTTCCATTCTTAATGTAAAAAAAATGTTAATGCAATAACCAACAAATAATATAACAACTTATTACGTTATGGGCAAAAAGTTATTACACACACACACACACACACACAGAGTCGTGTAATCATATCTTTTTGGGGGCCGCTCATTCATCTCTATGGGAAAAATGCTAATGCTAACTATGACAACCTTAACCCCTACCCAGCCCTAACCATAACCATAAGTAACCAAACGAAATGCAAGAATTTTTGCATTTTTAGTTTTTTCATTGCAGTCACGGATTTTTATAAAATAGTTTTCCCATATGGGGACCAGGGAACTGGTCCCCATGAGGTAAAACAAACGAGTATTCATCACGTTGTGGGGACATTCGGTCCAAGTTGTCGATAAAACCCTTAAAAGAAAAATAAAACCCTTAAACTGAATCTGGGCCCCTTGACAGATTAGAGAAGGATTTTTTATCTTAAAATAGGGAACATACAACAAGCTAAATGAATACATATTTGGAATCAGACCAAAGACTTGCATATCCACAACTTTTTTACGTGTCTAGGTTTTACCATTTCAAAGATACGGGCAACTGAAATAGCTGACCAACCATTTTTAGGGATGACGGAAAAATCTCAGGGAATTTCAGTGTAACTAATAAACTACATGAAATAGGCCAGAGAAATTCTAGATTTTTAATATGGGCCGAGGGGTCAGCAAAATGCCACAGAATGATTCAATTCTAATTCTAATTTAAGTGTGAGCCAGTTGAGTTGAGACAGAATGACCCATATTTAATTTATTTTAGTTTGTCAGAAGATAATATTTGTGCATTCCTAAGTCAGTTAAAGGAGTTTTAATCCTTATCAAGGGTCATCTATGGAAAGACATACTTAAAAAACATTTCTTTCAGTCATGGACATGTTTCAATAGTATTTTTTGATGTGTTTTCGAATATAATGGGCAAGATTTCATATGCATACGCAAAAACTTGGAATTCACAGGTTAAATATGGTCACCAGTAAAGTAAATACCTTTGCATCCAATGCTTTCTTGATACTAATTCTTCTCTGAATGCGGGCTTCACCACGTTCGATTTGGGCCATTATTTTCTCAATATCTTGCAGCTCATTGCAGCGCTCCCAAAACACAGCTTCAAAACACAGGCAGGACATATAAAAACAATTGTTAAATAATCACAGATTTTCCAAAGAAGCCATATTATTACATGTTCATTTTTAACCCATCAACAGTAGGAAAGTGTAATAATTAGCAATGGCACATTAAGTATTTGCTCCTACCTGAATACTCAATGACCTCCTCAGGGCTTTTCCCTTCTACTTCACGTGCAATATTGTCAATGTCATCGCGGCCATATTTCTCATTTGCTTTAATAAACTGATTGAAGTCACGCTTGTTCCAAGTTGTGAACCCCTACAAATAACATTTATTATTTTTAAGGCCGTCTCATCCATGCTACATACACATATCCATGCATATTCAAACACATTTAAGTTTGCTTCAAAACAAACCAGAATAAGAATTATACTTTGTATTAGAGCTGCATGATTAAATTTTGAATCATGATCTCGATTCATAATCCTATGCATTCTCATTCTAGGCTGAATCATGATCTCGATTCATACCCCTATGTGAATGCATTCTTGCATGACACGGTTTCTGCCATGTCTGCATTAGCAAGGACATCCATTGCATCACACCCCTTTTCTCTGAAAGCTATATCAACAAATGACACAGCTGACAGGAAAAGCGGCAGAAAAACAGGTGTTAATAATCAATAGCAGACAAGGTTTCATTTTATTTATTTGGAAATTAGATGAAGTTGATATGACAGTCCCATTTCAGTAACAATCATATTGTTAGTAGTGCACCATTTGTGGAAATTTTGACTGATACCAATACATTTTTGGCTAATATCGCTGATACTGATAACCAGCTAACCTCTAAGTCACCTGCTGGTGGTGAAACATACGAAACAGAATGTAGTTACAATCAAATGTGAACATGTTATGGGCTGGTACTTTGAGACCTCTAACGTGATGAATGAGCCGAAAAAATCCTCCACTACGGAAAATGTTTACATCATCCAGTGCAATCATCTCCATTATTTCAGCTGTTGTGTCTTTAGCTCTCAGTTCGAATTTTGATTACGTATTGATCAGTAGACAAACACAATCAGACTGATGCCAATATAAATTTTAAATTAATATTGGATGATACGGATATGTGAACCAATGTAATAACATCTTACTTGTGTGAGGAGCTTATCTTTTTCTTCAATCTCTTCAGTGGACAGGGGCTCTGCCTCATCAATCTTCCTCTGTTCTTCTTTCTGTACTTGAGCTGAGTTAGGAATTTCAAGGTTCCTGGGAACCTAAAAACCAGAGAAATCAGAGCAACATGTATTGCAGTTACCCCAAGTACACATTCTGGTGATGGGAGGAGGGGCACTTCAAACCGTACCGTGAGTGGGGCACTGAGAAATGCTTAGCTTTTCATTACTTTAATGGTTCCCAACCAGTTTAACTAGCAAATAAGAATTTTCTACACATTACAGACGCTCCTCAACTTACGAATGAGATACGTTCCGAATGGCTGTTCCTAACTTGAAATGTTCGTAAGTCGTTATTCAACATCATTTTAAGGGTGTACGCAAGTACAAAGAATTAGGATGTTGGGAGTACGCACGCTATGCTGCTGCTGCTGCGCGGCGGGAGTAGTGGCCAGAAGTCATACTAGGCGGAATTGGTGTGCAGAAACAAAAAAATTATGTTGTGGACAGGAAACGGGAGCCCAATGAACACAAGTTGGACTTACAGTCTTCTTCGTTCGTATGTCTGAAAGTTCGTAAGTTGAAAGTTCGTAAGTAGAGGAGCATCTGTATTTGTCAAAGTTACTGTGAAACATATCTAATAGGGAAACAATATTGGTTTCAAAACAATTCAACTAAATTAATAAATAATAAATTAGTAAAATACAGAAAATAGATTTTTGGAATCTCATACTGAAAAAATATCTGGTCTGACTGAAAAATAAATATTTAAGAATAATAAATGAGCGTGCACGCAAATCATTCTTCTGACTTTTCACAAATAAAAATAAATTAACTTGGATAACTTAGAATAAAGAAAACTTTTTTGTGAGAAAATTACGATCCAAAAACAATTAGTACCATAATAATAATCAAAGTATCAAAGCCGTAAACCGCTTCTGGGAGCCATGCCAGTACAAAGCAACTGCTCCGCACTGGGAAATATTCTGAAATATATATATTGTATATATTATATATACCTAAATTCCCATTTATCAGCAAGGTTAAAGGCAGATTAACAGAAAATGGAAGGAAATTGGTCCATGAAGAATTGAGTGAAGATATTTCTTTGTGTGTGGAAGGCTTTGGCAGATGACAGTCCCAGGTGAATACCAATGTGGCAAACAATACCGTGAGTAGAAATGTTTTTTAAGTTAATATAGTATGATTTTGCTGAAAAATGTGCACTTCACACCATTTAATGTAGGTACCAAAAAAGGTCATATGAGACAACCTTATACCGTACAGCACCTGATTCTTTTTCTACCAATGATGAAAAACTGATTAAGGTGCTGTTGTAGTAAAGTCAAGGAATGTTGCCTTATGATGTATTTGAAAATATATATGTTAAAATTTATAATATCTAATAAATATTGAAATAAAATATTCAAAAAAATACAAAAACATATAAACCAGCAGAGGTGAACCTCATGATTCAAAATTTGTCATGACAATACACATCTTACACATCTCAGTTAAAAGTGTCCGTGGTAAAATTATGTTTTTTTTTCATTACATTTAGACAAACATTACAGAGTGATAACCTCAACCTACCATTACTCCTTTCTATCGTTAAAGAAGACAAAGAACAACTGTACCTTGTAACCAATTGTCTTTCTGTAATGTAGAATTTCCATCTCCAGCAATTCAAACAGACGTGGAGGGAAGAACTGAAAGTCTTGGATGTTAGGCTGTTTTGGAGGACGTGGAGCCTGAAGAAATATGAAAATAATCAAGTAAACATATAGCCTATGCCAGTCTTCAGCGTGATGTGTGATTGTAAGAAAATTAACAGTTGACTCATTTGTAAATTTCCTTTACCTTTGGTGCTCTGGGCTCACTGACTCGTAGAGCTTCTCTGAAATAAGCATCTACAGCATAATTAGCTTTCCGTTCTCTTTTAGGAGGTTCAATCCATTCCATCATGCTGAGCTGAAAGACACAAGTGAAACTTTACTTGTTACACCTTCTACTTTTTGAAATCTTATTCAAAGATGTTACAAAATGCATAATCGTTCAATTTTTTTTTGCTTCTTGCTGGTATGCTACCTCTGTTACTGCTTTCCTAGTGAAGGCAAGACTGGGTAACTACTACAGAAATGCAAACAGGACACACGGCAAGTGAACAGTCTTGTTTCGCTAAATGACGAGGAAACTATCTACAAAATGCATTTTTAGCCTATTTCGTCATTGTGTGAACATTATAGAGTATACATACACAGTATTCTTAACACAACATACTGTTTTCAGTAAAATATTTTATTAGTCGAAAGAGTACACTCTAAAATAACTACAAAAAGTACAGTATAGTAAATACATAAACCAGTAACATAACTTGTTTCCTATGATTATGAAGTCTTATGTACTTCATATCCTCCATCTTATGGGACCACCATCGTACATGCAGTCCATTGTCGAACGAAACATTGTTATGCGGTGCACGACTGTGTATGAGTATATGTATAGTAAGAACTGTGAAACCAATACCTTCTGTTTCTCCCTGTAGTCTTCTCCTTCAAAATTGTACAAACTGGTCTCTGCTCCCCCGACATCAACAGTGAAGTTTCTCAGCGAACTCTCTCCAAGTTTCTCCAAACGCTCATTCATTTCAGCCGTCTGTAGGAATATTAGCCACTGAAAAACTCTACAGAAGAGCTTATCTGAGCAAATGCAGAATTTACTGCGGGTATTTTCCTTCAATCAATGAGTTATGCATGCTATACCTTCTTTTCACCCCTCTCTACGATAGTATTGATGTCTTCATCTGTCAGCTCACTGTCTTTGGAGGCAAACACATGGGTGGCTCCATGACGGATCATCTGCAGCATCTCATCCTTGGCCAGCTTATTGGACTGCTGGTCAATCAGTCTTCCTGCACACAGTTATAGTTTTTTGGGTGAAGAATAGAGTAAATATATTAACAAAAGTGTATGTCATCAATTTAATGGAATTTAACTTTACAATCTTGGGCACGACTTTACATTTTGACAAATGTTCATAGTTCAGGTCCATAAAGTAAAAATCCAGGCCAAGATTTTGTTTCAACCAGCCGCTTGTACATAATGAGTCACAGGCACAAAATACTCAACTGGTGGGTTGAAACAAAATCTTGGTCTAGATTTTTACTTTATGGACCTGAGCTACCTACCTCTGAATATTTGCAATATAAAATACCTTGCTGTATGACAATGGAATCAAGTCTGAGTTTCATCTCAGCCCTCTCTACAATTCTTTCTTCAACTGTATTTTCAGTGATGAGGCGAAATACTCTCACTGGTTTCTTCTGACCAATCCGGTGAGCACGGTCCTCAAATAAAAACAAAAACCAGGGTATATTTTATGACATAAAATATGGGCTTTAGTTTAGCTTATTAGTTTATTTAACAGGGGCCATATACAGAACAAATCCTATACCAGAGTTAGCTATACAGCTAATTTACATCTGAGGTCCCTGGGCAGGAGGCTGGAAAAAAACAACATTATACTCAAACAACACAACATGTAACAGATACATATAATAACCACAACATCATCTCACCTAACATTATAAACCATAACACAGGACTATGTATACACAAAGACACTATCAATACATATATGACAGCATATAAAACAACACATATCACATAAAAAAATGATTAATGGGTTAATGATCACATCTTTGATTAGCCTTCAGCCATGTCTTCAAAGATATTTTAAACTGGCTGAAACTTGTATAGTTTCTAATATGAACTGGAATTGAATTCCGTTTTTTTCTACTATACTAATGGAGAAAGCTGACTGACCAAAAGAGGTTTTCCTGAAACTCACATAACAATCACCTCTCATAAAGGACCTAGAGACTCTTAATTTATCTCTGCAAAATAATATACATTGTTTGAGAGGTGGAGGTGCAAGATCATGAACAAGTTTATATATCAAGCACATATCAGCAAAACAAATAAAGATGAATACTTTATTAATACTATATAAAACACTACAAGGACACTCACCATCGCTTGCAGATCAACTTGTGGGTTCCAGTCTGAGTCATAGAGAATGACAACGTCTGCTGTAGCCAAGTTAATGCCAAGTCCTCCTGCCCTGGTGCTCAACATGAAGATAAACTTCGTGCTGTTCGGAGCATTGTAGGCTTCGATTGCTTGCTGTCAGAATTTTCCAGAAAAACACAGAATAGCATCGACTAGTCGTTATTCAAGCTTATAAATACATGTTAAACAATGACTGTTTGGCAGTGATAATTATGGATATTAGAAATGTTTAACTCAATGTTCACTGAGATATATATTATTGGAATATATATTATGGGATTATATTAGAATGGTGTGTATATTAGGATATGAAAACATTAGCAGAATAAAGTGTTTTGAACCTCTCTTGATTCATGTGGGGTGTTTCCGTCAAGGCGACAATACTCATAACCTCTCCACATGCAATAGTCTTCAAGGATATCAAGGACTCTGGTCATCTGACTAAAGATGAGAACTCTGGAACCTATCAATCATCCAAAATCAATTACTAAACAAGTACAACATAACGGATCAGCAAAAGTTCTATAGTGATCCCCCGCTATATCGCGGTTCAGCTGTCGTTCCCCCGCTATATCGCGGTTCAGCTATCGCGCCCCCGATATATCGCGGATTTTCCCCTGACGCATCACAGTTCTCTACGTATCGCGTACCTTGCTTGTGATCCGATTGTTGTGAGCAAACTTTTTGTGAATTATCTTACTCATATCAACATCCACATATCTTAGGTGTTTACAAAGTGTGTTTTAATAAGTTTACATGTGTTTAAAGCGTGTGGGAGGGGTATTTTAAGGCTTAAACTATATAAAAAAAATATATATATTTATATGGTCTATCTATATTGAGGATTTTCACCTATCGCTTTTAAGGCATGTGGGAGGGGTATTTTAAGGCTTAATTATATATATTTTTTTATTATATGGTCTTTCTATATCGTGGATTTTCACCTATTGCTGATGGGTCTGGAACATAACTTCCGTGATAGGCGGGGGATCACTATACATCAAAATCACAGCCTTACATGAGGAACAGAACAGTCAACTGATAATATCCAATTTGAAGTGACACTAACATATATGAAACAATTAAATGAAACCAATATACTTCCATATAAATTAATCATACAATAATATAAAATGGGACATACGAAATTTCCCATAACAAATCTCGGGAGGTAACGCAGCTCTTGCTACAAGGTAATATACATTTCTTCAGTAATATCTTTAAAACATAGCACATGTACAAGTGGCAAATGTAAAAACAGCTCTGGAAAAAAAATGAGACCACTCTGTATTGTTTAAGAATCTGCATTTTTCAATCCTGGTTTAATCCTGGTTCTGCTGGCAGAAGGCTACACTGCGCATCATGCTACTTCCAGGCTCAAGGTTTCTAAGACAGCAGCACACAAGAACAATGTGAAGCAGGAGACACTGGCCAGGTGGAGGGAAGAAGAGATATTCTAATGCCAGTGATGAACTTATCCTACAGTGCCTCATTAATCGGAGGATGACTTCAAGTGACCTTCAAAAATGGAAAACATTAAGTGGTGTGAGGTGCACCGCTACGACTGGTTTCAGGCTCCTAGAAACAGGACTGAAGTCCGATAATGCAAGGAAGAAGCCATTCATTAATGAGAAACAGAGAAGGACCAGGCTGCAGTTTGCATAAAGAATATATATTACTCACAAACGCATACCCATAAATTGAGAAATTAATTAAACAAAAAATTGTTTTTTTCCAGAGCTGTATGTATATGGGTTAAAAACACAAATATACCAAATATAATTTTATATTTTTGCATTTACCTTGTTCCTGGACTTTGGGTAGCAGTTTGTCGAGGACAACCATTTTACCACCGTTGGTGACAAGATGGGTGTCTGTAGTGTATGGTGGGCCTGGTTCAGCGCCGTCAAACAAATAAGGGTGATTGCAGCATTTTCGTAGCTGCATCAGGATATTCAGCAGCCGCATTTTATCCATCTTTCCCGCAGAGTTAAGAATGTCAATATCCTTCATTAAAATTTTGGTATACCTGAATGAAAAGTATAAATTAAAACAAAAATAGATTTATTCCTATAAATGGTTGTAAAGCAGCACTCTTTGAAAACGTATTCAGAAATTAAAAAATGGATATCCCTGTATTTGTTCTGTCCCAAAAACCTTTCCTGGACAAATTGGAATAATCAAAGACTATAAATATATACACATCGACATGATTTTATCATTATTCTCCTGTGCTCACATGGAGGAATTTAAATCGTTTTAATTATTTTTGAGTCTTCTAAAGTTTTACTGGTTGGGTTACTTCTTCATCATAGACAAATAGCATCACAAACTCATTTTCCTTTTCACTAATGTAATGTGTTGCTTCCTAAAACTATTCACCTAGTCACACGACTACAAGGCTTGGGGCAGTTAGTGGCTCTGCGGGCTAGTTAAGTCTCTGTCCCTGCGGTCGGAAGGTGACCAGTTCGAGCTCTAGCCTCAGCGGAACAGTCACATGTCCGTTGGCCCTTGAGCGAGGCCCTTAACCCCCAACTCCTGGGGTTCCACACGTTGGCTGACGTTGAGCTGTGACACACAAGCTATGGAGAGCAAGATGGGGCAGGTGAAGAGAGGAATTCCAGTATACCTGCACTTGTGTTTGTGCAAATAAAAATGATTTTATTTATTTAGCTGGTAAAAGAAGCCATATTCCCACTCCTGATTAGCATGTACAACAAGGTTGATTGTTTTTCTAATTGCAGGCAACTTTAATGAATTGTGGTTTTACAGAATTAGCATTTTCCCAGGGTTTTATTCAGTGGTACTCAGAATTAAATGTCTGTTTTTGAAAGATAAATGACCAAAGAAACTACTTTCATAACTGCACCATAAGGCATTGTTCTCACAAGGATATATTTCAATGTGGCTGAGCATCTAAAAAAAGATACTAATATCTAACTACACAGCAAAGTTTCATTTCATTATTTAAATAGCTTTCAAATACAAAGGTGCTGGTCACTGTGAAATACATTATAAGTTTATACATTTTTATAAATACCTGCCGTAAGTAAACTGCATGTGTTAAATTGCTCCTTGAAACCATTTAAAGGTACATTTGAAAAATTAAAAAAATTCTATGACTACAAAATACACCCACATAACCATATAAAACCTATTAGGTTTAACAATATATTAAATTAATTTAAATTAAGTGTTACACTTTGTTTTCCAAATGTTTTTTACAGCCAAGCCTCTGCCCCTGCCACCACATTACCTGGCTGCACTCTCTCATTTGCTCTGAAAAATAAATTATCCATATAAAAATCATGCACTGAGCTATCTCTACTCCTCATATCATGATGGTCTGTCCTTAAAATAAAGATAATTTTCTCATAGCAATTTTTCAAACAAAATTACTAGTCCTAGAGTTGATTGTTTCATATAAACTAGCAAAAATCATACCAGATATCCTGGCCATGTTCCTACATAGGAGTGTACAGAAGAGCATTAGGGCCATTTAAAAGGAGATTAAAGTGGAAATAAATTCTCGTGATTAAACTTGAAAGTTTTTAGATTAAAGCCAAAATAAATCTTTGAAATTAAAGTAGGAAGTTTTGAGGTAAAAGCATAACTCCAAGCACAACCGTTCTCAAAGTGGGGGTTTGAGAGATGATTTGCAACTGGTCGATTGTGATAATTCTACCAAGGGGGCCCCGCGGTCGGCAAAATAAACCACTAGAGCTCGCGCTGTAATAAAGGTTGGAGACCATTAACATAAACTTGGGGGGGGGGAACAGCGTGTCTCTGGTGCTTTTATTTTGGGGATGTGGGCTGAAAAGTTTGAGAGCCGATGTCCTAGCAGACTTCATTTCCATCAGGCACAGAGACAGACAAACGGGCACGCTGGTTCGCTGGAGGCCCAAAGGCTTCTGTGCTGCACTCATGGCAATCTAACTCTCTAATGTCTGCCCTATTTCCAACAAGATGGACGAACTTTCCCTTCTCATCAGAACCAATAAGGATTACGGACGTATTTCAGCTTTTTGCTTTGTCGAAATGTGGCACAATTCAGCTATACCAGACAATGCTGTTCAAATGGCTGGTTACCAGCTATTCCGAGAATTCCAATCCGTTATCCTGGCTGGAATTTACATTTCACCTAGTGCAAATGCCGACACTGCTGAACGACTGCTGGCAGACCAAATCCACGATCCGGAAAACAAATTCCCCAGCGCTGTAATTTTAAACATGGGGGGGGGGGATGTCAATCGGTGCAGCATGAAACATGACCTGCCCAAATACCACTAACTTATAAGCTGCCGTACACATCAGGACAGGATTCTGGACACTTCTACACTAACATAAAAGGTGCATTCCAGCATTTCTCTGGTTCTCCAAGGGGCATATAGGTCCGGCAACAGGGTTGCCAAGGGACGCTTCAACAAAGCCCTGAAAGCTGCGAAAGCCACCTACAAGGATCGGCTGGAGAATGACTTCTCCAACAAAAACAGCTGGGCCATCTAGAGCAGAGACTTACCAATTTCAAAGTGAAGAACCCCTCAGACTCTCCCTCCCACAGCCTGGCCAATCAACTTAAATTCTACTGCCAGTTTGACACTGACAGTCAACATCTGCCCACACTCAGCTCCCCTTTTGTTCCTCCCTGCCCTCCCATCCACTTCTGAGGACGGTCCCGTTGCCACCATCCCTCCTGCAACCAGTTACTCCACACCCCCTTCAGCGTCCCCTCCACCCTTCACCCTGCATTCACCGACAGATGTACACAAACTGACAGACAGACACTGTTCATCAAATCACCATGCGAATGTGATTTCAATATGCGCTAATGAGGCTATTCAGAATGTGAATAGCGATCTTCAGGTGACAGCGGTACTACACGCCCCTGAAGCAGGTAAAACAAAGTACAGTGACATGGTTTACTTTTTTTGTCAATTTAACCTAATTTTTAAAAAATCAATACTTCTGACAATGGACGTTTTGAAAAGAAGACAGATTAAGGATTTAGTCAGCGTTTTTTTTCATAATTCTGCATAAAGATTTAAGCAAGAAAAAACTGAAATAAGCGCGAAAAATATGCTGCATCGCCGACGATGCACTCGTCCCCAGAGGGTTAAGAACCAGCCCGTGTCTGTGGTTGAGTCATTTAAAATTTTAGGGACCACCATCTACAACACATTTAAGTGGGACAAGCACATCACCTCCATCCAAAAAAGCGACAGCTCAGGAAGCTCAACATGTCACAATGCATCATGATGTACTTCTATTCAGCCGTCATAGAGAGCGTTGTGACAAACTCCATCACCGTCTAGCTGCCACCAGCCTCTCCGAGTCCAGGCTGCAGTGGGTCATCCACTCAGCTGAGAAGCTCATTGGCTGCTGACTTTCAACCTTAAAAGGTTTGTTCATTTCCAGAGCTAGGTGGGCAGTGAGGATTGCAGCAGACTCCACACACCCAAGCAACCATCTGTTCATCAAACTGCCATCGGGGAGACGTTACCAGACCATCACCTCTCGAACCACTCACCACCTGCCCAGCTATAACAGCTTCAACTCTTCTGGGAAGGCTGTCCCCAAGGTTTAGGAGTGTGTTTATGGAAATTTTTCACCATTCTTGCAGGAGAGCATTTGTGAGGTCAGGCACTGATGTTGGATGAAAAGGCCTGGCTCGCAGTCTCCACTCTAATTCATCCCAAAGGTGTTCTGTCGGGTTGAGGTCAGGGCTCTGTGCAGGCCAGTCAAGTTCCTCCCAGACTCACTCATCCATATCCTTATGGACCTTGCTTTGTGCTCTGGTGTGCAGTCATGTTGGAACAGGAAGGGGCCATCCCCAAACTGTTCCCACAAAGTTGGGAGCATGAAATTGTCCAAAATGGCTTTGAATGCTGCAACATTAAGATTTCCTTTCACTGGAACTAAGGGGCAAAGCCCAACCCCTGAAAAACAACCCCACACCATAATCCCCCCTCCAGCAAACTTTACGCTTGGCACAATGCAGTCAGGCAAGTACCTTGTTCTCCTGGCAACCGCCAAACCCAGACTCGTCCATCAGATTGCCAGACAGAAAAGCGTGATTTGTCACTCCAGAGAACACGTCTCCACTGCTCTAGAATCCAGTTTTGTTATAATACCACTAACAGTTGACCGGTTATATATTATTTACACATATATATTGTAGCAAGGTCCTCTGCATTATTATGTTGCACACTTGCCATCTTGCACATTACACACCATCAGATGCAATCTGCAGTTGTTGCACTGCAAGGATTGGGGTATGTACTGTACTGTGTTTATGCACTGCAAGCTCGTCTTTTTTTTTTTCTTCCATTTGCACTGAAGATTATATGTACTGTATCACCTGTATGCGTCCCTGTTATTCTTTGCACTGAACCACAACCAATTCTGGTACATTCGCATATTGGCAATAAAGTGTTCTAAGATCTGAGTTCATTTCATGTGGGATAAACTCAGAAAGCAGCTTGATGTGAGGCATCTATATGGCAGATGTCTCACAGTTACGGACAGGTATCTGGTGTTAAAATTTCAACTTTTTTCCTTGAAAGTTTATTTCAACTTTAATCTCAAAATGTTTTACATTTTCTTTTCCTTTTAGGTGGCCCTAACACTCTTTAGCAACCAAAAAAAAAACACGACTTTTGGCATTTTTAGTTTTTTGACTGCAGATTTTCTATAAAATTTAGTTTATCCTTGTGGGGACAGAGAATATTTGTATATATTTGTATGTTAGTATGACAAGACCTAGAATCGAGTCGTCAAAGGATGTACCTGCTGCGTTAACGGAACACTCACCATTCCCTTTGCATCTTACTGAGTCCAAGATATATTTTGACTTCTTTTTTGGGGGGTAAGCTTTTCTCCACTTCTGCTTTTATACGGCGCAGTAAGAATGGTCGCAGCACCTTGATGGAAATATTTTAAAATTAACATTTTTATTTTATTAAGCTGAACAACAGAAGAACCAACCAAAAAAAGTAAATATCAAAACAGTGAACAAAGCAGTGAGAGAAACATACCGCATGCAGACGTTCTACCAGTTTCTGATCACCTAAGCAGTTGTTGGTGTCAAACCACGAGTCAAAGTCCTGAAAAAAAGACAATTTTAGTCTCTTTTGTTTCACTCGTGTAACATGTATTCTGGAATGCAGCTGGAGAGCTTCTTTAATTTGAATTTACGTGGAACCTCGACAGTCAAAATGATGAAGAATGGAGAGAAAGCAAAACAGACATATTAAAAGCTTTGAGTAATTGGTAATTTATCTCTTAAGCCCTTAGTGACCCTCACGTGCAAGTTTCTTAAAGTTTCTTAAAGTCTTTAAGTTTTTTAAATCTGCCGTTGTCAGAAAGTTTTACAAATATATTAAAAATATAAATACGCAAGCTAGCAAATTACTGCATAAATTCAGATGTCCAAAAGAAATAAATGTGATACAGCTAAGCGAATGCCTCATTATGGGGTTATAAAGAAACAATAAAATGATGCATGTTAAATTTAAACGCAAATTTTTTTTTAAGTTGCAAGTAACTATGATGTCCACATACATTTGCAGAATTGAAGACATCAGGCAAGAGAAAGTTGAGAAGTGACCACAGCTCATGAAGATTGTTCTGCAAAGGTGTTCCAGTCAGAAGGAGTCGATTTGTTGTTTTGAATTCCCGGACAATTTCAGACAGCTAAAGATAAATACCTTTGAATTAGACTACTGATTTTTTAAGACAACTTGAACCAAAATCACATTACATCAACATATCTATATCTATTTTCACTTTATGTACCAAAATGACATTTTTAAATTTCATCTTTTGTCATCATCATCATTTTCCCACAATGTTCCATGTTAGGGTATGTCCAAATATTCTATAAATAATTTCCTCTCTCTAAGAAATCGGTGGTCATTCACTGCTGTTTTTTAAAGCTGTTTTCCCATTTTACCACTTCCGTATTTATTTATTCAAGCCACATTAAATACCTTTTCCAAGTATACAACAAAGGAGCCCTTCCTATTTGCTAATAAGCTAACTACTATAATGCAGCATTAATATATCAGAATGTACAGATTTGGACAGAGAAATAAACAGCATGAACTGAATATCAGAAAAACTTTACAGTACATTGGTTCACATAATACTGAAGTCAACACTATATTTTTCTTTAGTATTTTCAGTCTGTGCAATGAAAGTGTAGAGAATATCTTGATGGGCAGTTCTGACCTTGGACTTTTCATTTTTGATCCTGTGGGCCTCGTCTATGACAAGATACCTCCAGTTGAATTTCTTGAAAACACATTTTTCTCTTATAACCATTTCGTAGGATGTGACACAAACATCCCATTCACCAGGCATCATGACATCACGGATGAAGGCAGCCTAAATAAGAAAATTGTCATTTCCAGAAAGCAGCTAGACTTAAATGTTTTTACACTACATCCAAAGACACGTTCGACAGACACACTGCCTTATGTTTGGTTTACAGCTGTTATTAATTAATAATACAACTGTAAATTTAGTATACCATTAGAACTCTGGGAAAGACTACATCTTCTAACATTAAAAAGCCACATTATTGGTATTACCACAATATATTACCATTGCAAATCTTACATATAGTAGTACTCGTGTCTATGTTTAGGTTATGGGATCCAAAGTTTTCCTAGACTTTGGAATTAAACTGAGAAGGTGCCGGAAAAGTCGCTGCACACACATGGTCATTCATGCCAGCACATGTTAGCCCCTTAAGAAAAAGTTTATACAACTGGGCAAATACTGTATATTATCGGTAACAAACTTCAGCAGCATCATTACAGTAACCTACGTTTAAGCTGATATTTAAAAATTCATTTTTAACTCAAACCACCTTGAACGATCATGATTTGCAACTGAATCGGTCCCCCCCCCCCACAAATCCTTAGTATCCCATTTAGGGGGGGTCCCCTGCTTCATGCCTGTTTCCTGGGTAGGTATTCACCAAAGTACGCAGATTTACTCTGGATATGCTCCAAAGCCATCAAAAGCTTCTTCTGCACCTCCCTCTTATTGACATTAGTTACTGACATGTATAAGCACGGTCTGTTGCTGTATAACACTGATTTTCAAGTGATGAATCTCCAGTGTCTAATGAAAATAGAGGGAAAGATGACACACTTACTCTTGCGTCCTTATCGCCAATAAGACAGACAGCTTTAAGGGAAGGGACCCAGCGCTTGAACTCATTCATCCAATTGTGGAGAGTTGACTTGGGGACCAGGACCATGTGAGGCCCCGGAATGTTCCTGTAGTGTTTTAAATATCCCAGTAGAGCTATAGTTTGCAGGGTCTTCCCTAAGCCCTGCATACAATACAGAAAAGGCAAGCGCTAATATTTACAACAGCATAAACATTATAAGAACAAAACACACACAATATTTTAACTAAGTAACTGGCAATAATAACAACTAATAATTATTATTTATTAATAATAACTAATAATACTGGCAATTCATACCATTTCATCAGCAAGAATTCCATTGATGCCATTTTCATATAAGGATATCATCCAGTTGAGACCACGGATTTGGTAATCTCTCAGTGCTCCATTTTTCACATCTAAACAAAAAATGAACTATAGTAATTAAATATGAAAGGTGGAAAAGTGAAGGCTTGGTTCAGGGTGCTTTTCAGGTTCACTTATTAGAGCAGCTGTGCTTCAGTCACCATAAGGAAAGTAATTACAAAATGCTTTTTTTATTTCTGTACAATCTGATTTAGCTCATAAAACTAAAGTGTGAAAGATCTGACTGAAATTTGAGTACGTAAACTTAATACCAACAACTGTTATTACAGCAAATTTAACATGTCAATAAAAAAGTTATAAGACCCTGTAATTTAATGTAATGATGAAGAAAAAAATTAAAGAGAAAAATGCATAATCAGGATAATAAGTCTCATTTTGATCCGAAAAATACTAATGATTTATAAACCACATATATTTCTTATTTAGACTTGACATACAAATCAAACCAAATGTCCACATTGTGCCTCATCACTATTTACCTGAACATACTATAAAACAGGGCTCTTCAAATCTGCACCTCGATTCCAAATCCGGGCCGTGTTTTCAGGTCTTCCAAGTAGTTTGTTTAATAATGACTGATTCTGATTGGTCAGAGGCTTCACATCTGGTTCACAGGTAAAGGAAGGCTGGAAAACCAGCAGGGCTCGGACCTCGAGGACCATGATTTGAATAGCCCTGCTATAAAACATACTTTACTGATATCCAGTGTAGTAATCTGATTCTTTGGAAAATCCTATTAATGTAAATGATGCATTGTTGTCTAACCATTCCTTTTTTATTGATTGCGATGAATTAAAGGCTTATAGGAAACAAACACTCCTATTCAAACTTGTCTTGCTAAATGGTGAATTTATATTCAGCTACTAATAAACAATGCAAAAGGTTCTTAAACATGTCAATGGTATTTTTGAAAGATGAGAAAAAATCCCATGTGGTTCAATGTCTAACATCACCAGAGCTGTGTGTGTTTTGCATGTTCTCACTCAGGGATCCTTCATGTATCCCGGTTTCTTCCTATAGCCCTCATAGGCCAGTGTTTCTCAAAACACTCCTTAGGGATCTCCAGTCAGTCCATGTTTTTGTTCTCCCTCAACTCCTGGAGCAAAAATGTGGATTGGATGGGGGTCTGAGAGGACTGAGCTGAGAAACACTGCTCTAGGCCAAACCTGCTTTCATGTATCGAATAAGTGCTTGAAAAATGAACAGATGTGAAAACATCTTACAAGATGGGGACTCCTCAAAACGAACCAAGACATTGGCAGCCCTCCTACTCTCCGACAGTAACTCCTCATCTTCTTCTTGTTCTGTACGTCTGTGCCGATTACTAGAAAAAAAGAATTATGTTGCATCAAAAAATGTGTCCTGTAGCTACTATCCAACTGATTTTTTTTCCTTAAATTTTTTTTTTCGGATAAATTAATGCTAAGGGCTATGAGTAAGAAGTAAAGGTAACTCAATAAAAATTAACTCAGGTGGTAACTGTCAATGCAACTTACTCTCCAACAGAGAGTAGGTTTTGTTTTTCATCCTGTTTAACTCGAGGTCGACCAAGCTTTACTTTCAAAGGAGACGTGGGAGACTTCTGTGATGCTGGCTGGATGAAATGTGCAAAAAGTTCTGTTTGCTTTAACAGAAATTCAAATCTATTTGCTCGGTCAGCTTTCTAAGGATGAAAAGAGAAAAAAAAAATTTTTAATCTGAGGATACATAGTTTGTGCATACATAATGACAAACATACTGAAAAATAGCTTCAAAGACATGTTATCTGAATTGTTTTTATGATAATCTCAAACACGGCTTTACCACTATTTTTTTTTGTAAACCCAACATTAATTTATCATAATAAACAACCAAAATCACACAAACATACTGATTTATATAAAATAGCTGACCCGTTTCTCTTCATATTCAGGATCCACTTCTCCTTCGTCTCTCTTCGCTGTGGTCTTAGGAGGCAATTTAAGCAGGAATGGAGGATCTTTCTACATGTAGACAACAGCATGTGTCAGTCATACTATTGGCAGTGACACTGTAAGCCTCAACATTTACTACTGATAATACATCAGTAATTTGTAACTGCTATTGCATGAAGTGTAAAGACAGCATTGCGCTAATTAGTAATGACGGATGCTTATATATTCGCAACACAATGGTTGTTTTTATTAATTGCTTCCGTCTGGATAAAAGATCTATGTGTGAGAGACCCCCATACTGTATAATGTGTTTTAATTTCTTGCACATTGCCAGTTTGACATTAGTGCTGTTTGTAAGATTCCTTTAAAGTACCTATACGCCCTAATTTTAATTATGTTGGTATTTCAAATAGACACACAGCACCAAACTCAGCAGTTTATGCAATCTACATTAAGAATGCAATGTTCACTCCTATTGTTAGAAAACAATGGATAACTTAACTAGCTAACTGGACTCTAATATTAATTGTAATGTACAATTCAACATTGCTCAGCTTTAACTTCTTTTCTTCATATATTTATATATAAAGAAAATTTGCCTCTTATATACCAGCATAATTTAAATAGCTATCATTATCCAGTTTTCATTGGTTGTCTGGCTAGAATGCTAATCCAATAGTCACGAACTAGGTAGTTAATTAGCCAATTAGCTGCCTCATTTTGTTGTGCCTCCTAGAAACTGAAATATGTGGCCGAGGTAGCTACCAACCATCAACACGACAGTCACGCTTACCATTACTCTAGAAATTTGTAAGTCGCTTGCAAGCTAACTATTTTTGTTTGTTTGTCTGGTTATACATTTTTCCACCAGAGAGCAGCATGTAAATTAATCGCTAATAGGCGGTCTGCCCCCTACAGATCCGATTTTTGCATACTGAAAGCAACCATGATAACATCTGTATGCAGATAAGATTCCTTCCCGCCATATTCCCCAAAATGAACAAAACCCAGCAAACTTCTCCTATGTCTATCCTGAATGCCTTTTTCCTGGTGAGCCTGTCTAAAAATGATGTTTACTGTCATCACTGACCTCTTCGGATTCGGCATTCGGATCCCGGGAAGTAGACGGACCCTCTTGATCCGACATTATTTCAACACGTCCTTTTAAACATTAATTACTTTTCCTCTGTTCTGTAAAATGAAAACACCAAAAACAGTAGTACGTCACTGCCAGACTGTAGCTACATTTCTAGCATACGCCCCCTTCCACATCAGTTTCAAAATCTCGTGGCGTTTAGCTGCATAACACCGCGAGAACTCAAGTAAAATGAAACTACATAATTCGAAATTCAAGTTAGGTGTTTATTTGTGTTACTATTAGTTTATTATTATTGTCAAAAAAATAGACATTCTTGTTATTACGATTGCAAATACAGTACATCCACAAATCAGAATGAGACCAGACAATAAATATCTGCCGAATTATGCATAAACAAGAAGCTCGGCTGAAACAAGTATGTATACATAGACTTCATTTGATCATGATATGCACCACTAGATGTCACAATAGCGTAGCATATAAGTATATAATATATAACATAATAAATACATCAATATGAGCGCAGAATATTTTTATAATCCGTTCTGGGTAATTCGCTGCTTTGTTTGCATACCTGTAGCTTCCGGGAATCGTTCCGAACCCCTGAGATCCTGAATAAAGACGGGTGAATGTAAATGATATTCCCGGGTACAGAAAATGTATAATAATAATAATAATAAGAAGAAGAAGAAGAAGAAATGTAAGTTTTTTGAGAATAACAAAAATTGCAGAAAATGTGCTGTTGTACGTGTATTAATAAAATTAGCAAAGGTATTAATAAAGTAATATATATTTTGCTGAAAAAACATGAGGAATTTATACCTTAGGTAGAAACTTAATTTTATGATGTAAGTTCTATTATGGATATCAAATATAAAGTAAACACCGGGCAACTGACACATTAAACAATTTCCAAATACGATTAGATTCATGTTCATAAGGCCTGGGTAGCCTTTATTGCCTGGAAGTAATTTTCAAAGAAGGGTAAATGTTGTGCTGCTCCTAGAAGGAAATTCACTGACCATGATAACTTGTTTAAAGAGCATGTGTCATAATTAACAGCAAATCTCAGAAAAAAAATTGGAAAACTGTGAATGCTTCTGGGTTATAAAATGCATTCGTTGGAATTGTAAGGTGAGCAGCTCCACATTGAACAGCAACAGAAAACTGACAAATATCTAGTAGCGTTCATGCAGACAGTAGGATGTAATGCCACACAGCACTGCAAAACCACCCATCGAATCTGTTACTTATTTGGGGAAGGATTCCAAGCAATAGGTTACCAACCAGTGGAGAAAAGAACATGCTTTACTGGGTTTGCAAACAGAGGGAAGTGCATCCTTAGCACCATGCATACATGTCATGATGACAATGCCGCTATGGTTTACAGTGGTTTCCAGGCATTGCTAGGTTATGCTGCCCTGTTTGTTGCACATAATTGTTCTCCTCTTTCAAAAAACCTACAGCAAATCAACATTAAATAATAAACAGAAAAATAAATATTTCGATGCTGTATAGCATCCACTTTTACCACCCTTGTTTTTCTATACAATTGAGGAGGTGTCCAGTAAAGGGTTTTAGTGGGTCTGTTGCCTATTTTAGAAGGTACAGGTCATGAGCAACTCACATAGGGGCCACCTGTGTATCACCAGGTGCACTCCCACACACAATAGACGCTTGTCCATTCAAGGGTGCATAGTCACACCATAAGCGCAATTTAGATTCTCCTGTTTACCTAACTTCCTGTTTTTGGACTGCAAGAGGAAACCCACATGAAAATCTCACAAAGACACCCCACCTGAGGTAACACTTTAGCTCCCAGCCATTTCAGTGGTATCCATTGTGCCACTACTGTGTTATCCCCTAATTATATACCTATTGGGAAATGTTTTTAACTACTTTCTGCTATGATGAGTATTATCTCTTTGGCTTAGCACTATTTCCTGGTTAATAGGATTGCAACTCACATGACTTTAAGGATCTGCTGCTAACGTCTTGGTGCCAAATAACACAGGACACCTTCAGAGGCCTTTTGGAGTCCATTTCTCAATGGGGTAGAGCTGTTTTGGAGAGGGGAGCCTACACAATATTAAGGAGGTGGTTTTAATGTTATGGCTGATTGGTGTATGTAAGAAATGTTGTGGTCAGGACAACAAAAATAACAACATGGCATAGGGATGGTGCATAGAAGAATGTTTCTTATGGGTTGGTTTTCACTGTCCATGGATCAACAATGATAGAGACAACATCAAGAAGACAAATCTATTTTGGATAGAAAAAAGTAAACATTTAGATATGGGAATTAGAATGGGCATCAATATCTGGACAAGTTTACAGGGGGAGGCATGAATTTACACAAATTACCTCAGTTACCTGACTTTCCCAAGCAAGTCAAACTGTATATTTTATGCATATTTAATAACCTTATGAATATTGCCTGTAACTGGACACCTGCAAGTGTTCTTTTCTCAGGAATTGAAAATAGTCGACAATACATGTAATTGGAAAAATGCCAAAACATTTATAGCTGATCCCATTCAAGTACAAGTGTACTCCTCTTTGGCATAATTTGAATGTATCGGTCAGTGGCTCGTGGAGTGAATACTGTAGGAGAGATATATGACAAACAATGCTCACAAACATTCCACAATCTCAATGATTGTATTAATACTCCAACATGATACTATTTTATCAATTTCAATTCAGCAACTCAAGCATTTACAATGGCACTCTCCACCCAGGACAGATCCATTATGCGACTGGCCCAACCCCCCTTCATGTTCCTGTAGATATATAATGTTGTTGTTGGCCATGGTAACAAGCTATTTGCAACTGAATCTGTGTAAGAATAAGGATTTTGCTCTTCATTAATTAAATCATAGTTGTTCATTTTTGTGTGTTTCACAAGGCTTACACATCACCATACAGAAGACATCTGATGGCACTAGAGACAAATTACAACATCGGCAAGCATTTACAGCAGACTCCTCACCAAGGACAGGTTCATTATGTGACTAGGTTATGTTACTGGAGGTACGAGGGACATTTGTGCATGTGTTTTGGGTGTGTCCAAAAGTATCTGAATTGTGAATTATACATATTTGGAAACTATGTCCTGTACACCTAGTCTGTGTCTACATAATACTGATACTGAATTAAGCTCATTTAAAGTCAACCCTAAGAGTATTTTGCAACTCTGGTTTATGCCAAAGCTCTCCTTTAATATGTAGAACCTTATGAAAATAGGTTAAAATGCACTACTGTTAAGTTCAATAGAAGTATTCATTGTACAGGCATGGGCTAAGTTATCTGGTAAAATAAACCAGTTTTGGATACAATACTCAAGACCTTCATTTGGCCTTCGTAACATTTTGCATAGGACATGTGCAAAGCATCATCACTGTTTTTGTTTCCAGTGTTATCATAGCTGCTGTGATGTTTATCTGCCACTGCTCCTTTGTTACCTAAATGTTTCTGTTGCTGTTCTTATTGACTCTGAACTATTGCCTTCTTCACTACTTCCTCCCCCATTCCTTAGTAATAGTTAAAATGCACATGATTAATTATCTTTATCAACCTTCCTCTCCAAAAATACTCAGTGTCTAAGAAATTGGACTGAAGTGAGACTATAAAAAAGAATTATCCATAGATGTGTCTTAATAATTCAGCTAATAGCTACATTGTTCCAGCTAAACCACATATGCTACCTTCTTTTTTAGCAAACCCAATTTTAGTACTCATAACAAACTTTCCTCTTTAGTTTTTAAACATCACATGAGGCACTGACTTATGTTAAAATATGTTAATATTTTTCTAACATGGGGAAAGGATAGATGTCCTGGCGTAGGCTTATTTCACCTGTTAGGCTTATTTCACCTATTAATTTATAAAGGTGTTTCATCCTGCTATCCCAGCACCATGTAGATCTGTTCATCATTCTGCAAACTCTGCAAAAACTACTCTTGCAATTTTATTCCTTCATTTGCATTTGCAGCATTGGTCAATCCTATAGGCGACATAGGTGGCTGGCTAACTTATAATGGGGTGCCGACTTGCCAACCAATTTCATTTTTCCCCGGGCAGGGGGAATGCCAACAGTGATGGTCACCTAGGGCGGCACACTTGCTATGTCAATACTGGATTTATGGAAAGATGTGCAAATTTCATGCACGTATCTCAAAGACGATCAGAATCTTCTTATTGTCCAAGTACACAAGCCCACTTGTTCAAAAAAATTAATAGGATTAAATAAATTCAAAATAAGAATGATATACAAAATATGCATATGCAGTGGTAATGATATATACAGCAATATAGATCTAATTGAGCAGACATAGTAGTGTGGTTGCATGAGTTTTGTTAAGGTGCAAAATATATATATACAGTATAGACAATAACACACAAGCAATTTTTTGCATGAATGATTTAAAGACATGGAGTTACACAAAGCTGAAACCATTAAAATGCTATAAGTACATATTTGACTATCAGTTGCTCTTCCTATACATACACACAGACAGGGGTATATACTGTAGTCTATCACAGCTTAGTTTACCATGATTATGAACAACAAGGTGAAGACAAACAAGCAGACATCTAATAACTGTCTGACAAGAAATCTTACTGACTCAATGCTGAATTTGAGTGTTGTTCTATTGTGTTGCCACATTTCATCTGTTCTTTTGGAACAACATTGTTTTTAGAGATCTTGTATTTTTTCATAACTCTTCACTTTGCCATTACCACATATATGTTAAGCAATAAGAATTCATTGGTTTAGTCCCAATAAACACAAAAGTTAAGCATATCTAAGGAATTTTATACATTCTGCATATTGTCATCCTCTCCTAGAGTCGACACCTTATCATGGTGGAAGGGTTCGCGTGTTCCAATGATCGAAGGAGCGAAGTTGCCCAGGTCACCCAAGGCAAACAGGTCCTGGGTGAGGAACCAGACAAAGTGCGACTCATTAGACCCCTTGTGACGAGTAATAACAAAGATCCACATTTTCCCTCGCCTGGACGCGGGTCACTGCCCCCCGAAGTCAGGCCTGGGGGTGGGGCTCAATGGCGAGTGCCTGGTGGCCAGGCCTACACCCATGGGGCCTGGTCGGGCACAGCCCGAAGAAGGCATGTGGGTCCCCCCTCCAATGGGCTCACCACCTGTAGGAGGGGCCAAAGGGGTTGGGTATAGTGTGAGCTGGGAAGTGGCTGAAGGTGCGGACCTTGACGGTCCGATCCTCGGCTGCAGAAGCTAGCTCTAGGGACAAGAAATCACCTATCTGGTGGCGAAGGAGCCTGAGCTGGTGCGCAAGGTTGTGAGGTTCCGACTAGATATAGTTGGGCTCACCTCGACACACGGCTTGGGCTCTGGAACCAGTCTCCTTGAGGGGGGTTGGACCCTCTTCCACTCTGGAGTTGCTCACGGGGAGAGGCGCCAAGCAGGGGTGGCCATACTTATTGAACCCCTGGCTGGGCACCTGTACATTGGGGTTTACCGCGGTGGACGAGAAGGTAGCCTCCCTTCGCTTTCGGGTGGGGGGACGGGTCCTGACTGTTGTTTGCGCTTATGCACCAAATGGCAGTTCAGAATACCCACCCTTTTTGAAGTCCTTGGAAGGGGTGTTGGAGAGTGCTTCTCCTGGGGACTCTCTTGTTCTGCTGGGAGACTTCAATGCTCACATGAGCAATGACAGTGAGATCTGGAGGGGCGTGATTGGGAGGAACGGCCCCCCTGAACTGAATCTGAGCGGTGTTTTGTTATTGGACTTCTGTGCTCGTCACGGACTGTCCATAATGAACACCATGTTCAAGCATAAGGGTGTCCATATGTGCACTTGACACCAGGACACCCTAGGCCGCAGTTCAATGATCGACTCTGTGGTCATGTCTTCAGAGTTTAGCGAGGCCATGGAGAACGACTTCCGGATGTCTTTGAGGAGATTCTGGTCCATCATCCGGCGGCTCAGTGCGGGAAAGCGGTGCAGCATCAACACTGTTTATGGTGGGGATGGGGCGCTGCTGACCTCAGCTCGGGACGTTGAGGGTCAGTGGAACGAATATTTCGAAGACCTCCTCAATCCCACTAACATGCCTTCTAATGAGGAAGCAGAGTCTGGGGACTTGGGTGTGGACTCACCTATCTCTGGGGTGGAGGTCGCTGAGGTGGTTAAAAAGCTTCTCGGTGGCCAGGCCCCAGGGGTGGATGAGATCCGCCCGGAGTTTCTCAAGGCTCTGGATGTTGCAGGGCTGTCCTGGTTGACACGCATCTGCAGCATTGCGTGGACATTGGGGGCGGTGCCTCTGGATTGGCAGACCGGGGTGGTGGTCCCCCTCTTGAAGAAGGGGGACTGGAGGGTGTGTAACAACTATAGTAGGATCACACTCTGCAGCCTACCTGGTAAGTTATATGTAGGAGTGCTGGAGAGGAGGGTCCGTTGAATTGTCAAACCTCGGATTCAGGAGGAGCAGTGTGGTTTTCGCCCTGGCCGTGGAACAGTGGACTTTTCAGATGATGTGGAGCAGTTCACAGCCGAGTGTGAAGTGGCTGGGATGAGAATCAGCACATCCAAATCTGAGACCATGGTCCTCAGCCAGAAAAGGGTGGAGTGCTCTCTCCGGGTTGGGGAGGGAGTCCTTCCCCAAGTGGAGGAGTTTAAGTACCTCGGGGTATTCACGAGTGAGGGAAGGATGGAGCGGGAGATCGACAGGTGGATCGGTGCGGCGTCAGCAGGGATGAAGGCGCTGCATCGATCTGTCACGGTGAAGAAGGAACTGAGCCAAAAGGCAAAGCTCTCAATTTACCAGTCGATCTACGTTCCTATCCTCACTTATGGTCATGAGCTGTGGGTAGTGACCGAAAGAACGAGGTCGCAAATACAAGCGGCCAAAATGGGTTTCCTCCACAGGGTAGCTGGGCTCTCCCTTAGAGATAGGGTGAAAAGTCTGTCATTCGGGAGGGACTCAGAGTAGAGCCGCTGCTCCTCGGCATCAAGAGGAGCCAGATGAGGTGGCTCGGGCATCTGGTCAGGATGCCTCCCTGGTGAGGTGTTTCGGGCATGTCCCACTGGGAGGAAGCCCCGCGGAAGACCCAGGACACGCTGGAGGGACTATGTCTCTCGGCTGGCCTGGGAACACCTTGGGATTCCCCCAGAGGAGCTGGACGAAGTGGCCAGGGAGAGGGAAGTCTGGGTTTCCCTGCTTAGACTGCTGCCCCCGTGACTTGATCCGGATAAGCGGTAGATGATGGATGGATGGATGCCTACTGTCATGACTTTAAGGACAAAGGACTTGAGGTTTGGCGTGTTAGCGAAACAGAAAAGGGTTTTATTGCACTAACTGAACAGGAACAGTAAACAAATTGGAATGTAATGGGAGGACTAAAACAAGGAAAGGCACAGGCAACAGGAAGACTGGGGAACACAGGACTGGGAAGCACGAATATATAAGACTAACAAGGGAGCTAACGAGAGGCAGCTGGGAATGATTAACATGAGGGTTAGGAATGAGAGGCAAAACAAACAAGTAATGGGCATGCCTACTTGTCAATTTTTCCTTAAACCAAGCATAACAATAAAAATGAAAATATACTTTGAATTAACAGTATGAATTAATAAAATACCAAATCTCCATAAGTGTTTGACCTACCTATAGTGTGTTATTCACATGAAAACTATTCACAGGTACATAACATATGGGGTGACCAGTTCGAATTTTTCAGTATGTATTTCCTAAACTGGCGGGTCTATCACCACACGACTTTCTCTTGTCTGAAATCTTGTCTGAAATTCAATAGGTTGCACATGTTTGTGAGATTAATTGATAAGACTGTTAAAAATCATAGTCATCACAAAGTCAAATTCTTGCTAAAGGAAATATATTAAAATATATTTTGTTGTGTTCTTAAGGGATCTTCCATTTAAATTTTAACATAAATTATGTTATCTCTGTAATTAAATGTTCATGTACTACACCATGTTCCATTATGCTGGGGAAATAACTGTTATTATTATGTTATTTCAGTATAAAGGCATTTTGTAATGTTATTGTTCATTAAGAAAATCTATAATTGCTCAGTAGGTTTCTTGTCTCTAACCAGCTTCCTGACTTAGAATTAAGTAGCAGATAGATTATAAATAGCCCTACATGGCATTTTTTCCAACTGCGCTTCAACTACATGTTTGTTTATAAAACATCCTAGTCATGTGCTTGAGGTTTCAACGTATTGTGTTTAAGGGGAGGAGCTCTCTCTCTCTCTCTCTCTCTCTCCCCCCCTATCTTGCTCTCACTCACACGCACGCCTGTCACTGCGATCAATGGCTCGACTTCCTCCTTTGGTAGGGCTGTGCCACAGAACATAGAAATTGACTAGTGCTACTCAGTTCAAAACAGTGGCAGTACAAACAGTATCGCATAGACGTTGAAATCCCCTGTATTCTGGCACTCATCAGATGAAATGAGTGCAGGGGATGTGGTTTGCACAGGCTGGCTCATCAAATCCCCCCCCGAGAAGAAATTAAAGAGATATGTGAGTACTGAAACTGGGAGGGGATAACACTCAGTTTGTGTTGTGCTGGTAGCAGTTGTATTTCCTGCACAAAATGTGTACGTGATCCTTGTCTGTTAACATTATAATGCTGTTGTGTTGTTATACAGTATAACAGGTTTCTCTTTTTATTCAGCCAGCCTAGCAAAAGAAACTGCTTTGCCTTTCTTGATGTATTTTCTTGGTAAAAATGAACTTTAATGTTTTTCATGTATTGCTATAAATACATAGGATATGCTGCAAACATTGAGTCAAGTATCCTATTAATTTGAGATAGGATTTCATCCTTTGTATTTTAAGCAAATCATTTTAATCTTGTTCAGTAGCTATTTGAGGTCTGTGGCTTGTTGAAATACCCTTGATGTATTTCATATTTTCAGTTGGTATCACAATGAAGCATTTGTTTTGAAATGTGAGGAAATGAAAGGACATCATGCATTTGTTTCTGTTATGCATAGATGCAAACACCATGCAACTTGAGGAAATCATCCTCATATGTTACGGTACTATATTTCTGCTGGGATATTGCATAACATAGTCTGTGTTATGCAGTGGCGACAGTGAGGGCCTTTCGGATTGCTTTGTGCACTTTAACCATCACCTTGTTATTCTATGAAATGTTGATACATAGAAACCACTGTAGTAGTGAAGTTGTTAAAATGAATCAACAGGCAGAAACAAGGCATGTGATATGACAAGATGAAAGCCTTTCACTCATGATCAACCACAGCATATGCCAGTACTACTCACTGAAAAGGGACTGCATTTATCTTAGAGGAGTATTTTTTTCTTATCCTCAGAAACAGTCCTGGGTACTAGCACATATGAATTATTCAGCTTTCACACATCCCATCTTGCTCTCCTTTTTAAGACCTACACATGTATACAGGTGATAGTGTTGTTTGGGGTCCGATCACAGGGTCAGCCATTTATTGCCACCCCTGGAGCATTTTTCAGGGTGTCCTGTGACAGGCATAAAGGCCTGACTCACTGAGCCATGCACTACTATCTGTGATGATTACTTAAAAGATTTCATCATCCCTTTGGGTGGTGCTTTTCTGCTAAATTTTGACTATACGAGTGAGGCACACCGACTGAGACCGAGCATGGGAAACGATTACCCACAATCCCGCACAGAGAGAGAGAGAAGAACCATCGGCTGAGTTGTGATCACGCTAGGCAGACAAAGCGTATATGTAATACTTATATTGCAAGACCTCACTCGTTTATTAAGTTAGAATTTATTTAAAAATTTTGCTCATCTTGCAAAACACTTGCAGACTAAGTTACTCACAATCCAAGGTTTTACTGTTTTTCTAATGCACATGGTACAATGATTTTTAAAATACATAATTAATACATTATATCACATTATACTACCTAATGTGATGAGTACAATTGAAAATATCACCCATTTATCTACATTACACATTATTACCCACTACATCTTACACCAATCAGCCCAAAAATTTAAAACAACTGGCAGGTGAAGTGAATAACATTGATTATCTCATTACAATGGCACCTGTTAAGGGTACCGTTATAAGCAAGTGAACAGTTGGTTCTTGAAGTTGATGTGTTGGAAGCTGGAAAACTGGGCAAGCGTAAGGATCTGAGCGACTTTGACAAAGGCAGGTCGGTAACACTACTTAAGGCCATTTTTTTAGTAATTTATAAACACATTCATAATGCATTATAATGCAGTCATAAAGCTTTATAAATATGGCTATAAATGTTTATAAAAAGGCATAATACTTTATAGCCCTGTTTTATTGTGCATTGTGACTGCCTTACCTACCTAAACATTGCTGCAGACCAAGTACATGGAAACGGTATTCCATGATAGCAGTTGCCTATTTCAGCAGGATAATGTGTCCTGTTACAGGAATGGTTTTGGCCTCCAATTTCCCCAGATCTCCATCCAATCATGCATCCATGGGAAGTGCAATCCATGGAGGCCCCACCTCACAATTTACAGGACTTGGACATCTTGGTGCCTTCAGAGGTCATGTGGTGTCCATGCCATGACGGGTCAGAACTGTTTGGTGGCATGAGGGGGTCCTACACTATATTACGCAGGTGGTTTTAATATTGTGACTGGCTGATATATATATATATATATATATTTTTTTTTTTTTTTTTTTTTTTTTTTTTAATGAATACACCATTTACCTGTATTCAAAGATTTTGTTAAATGATATGAAAGTCAGCTTGTGATATAATTGGGTTTTGACGGTATTGTCTTTTAGTATTCTGTCAGGATGGGATGTTCTGTGTATTTGTATTGGTTTATTTAAGTCAAAGCAGAATATCTATTCTAATAACTAGATAAGTCTTTACATGTGGCATATATATGATCACTATAAAATAATTATCAATAATTAGTATACCCCTGTTTTATGGACAGTAATGATAAACCATTTTATCTACAAATGGCAGACTAGTGGGTAGCACTGTGGTCTCACACCTCAATGGTCGCTGTCCAAGTTATTCCCCTGCTTTGTGACCATCACATTCCTGGGATAGATTCCAAAGTTTCAATGGGAAGATGAATGGATATATACAACTACTGATTTTATCATTATCATTTTTGCTATTTAATGCCAGAATAAATACAGTTGGGGAAGACTTCCTTTATTTTATGAAGATGGAAGCATTGTTAGAGAATCCATCCATCCATTTTCTGTAACCGCTTGTCCTGTTTAGAGCTACACGGGGTCCAGGGCCTATCCCGGGCTACGGGCACAAGGCAAGGAACAACCCAGGATTGGGCCATACTTAGAGACTACGAAGGTTAAACCTTGGCACTTAAAAATATCATTTATTTTTACTGAATTTTTAACTGCTTAGTTTATGCTTTCAACCAAATGATTAGTATTATGGGGTGGCAGGGTGACTCAGTGAGTAACACTGAGGTTACATGATTTTAAAGGGCTTCGAAAAATATTATTTAACTTAGACATATTGTTTACTCATTTACAGTAACACTGAATTGACTTTCTTTAATATATGAAATATTTTACATTAGAACCTCTATCAATTTCGTACCTGTAATCTTTAAACTTGTTTACCGATTTAACGATAAACAATAAAATAACACTATCACTATCATGTCACCTTCAGCTTTGAGTTGAATCTGTACTTGCTTTCGTATTCCTGTTACAATACATTTGGGGGAAATAATCGTCCTAAAATCTAATAGTCCACTTTGCAAATAAAATTATCAAAATTTTATTATGAATAAGAAAATGAAAATTTTATTTAATATGAATTAAAATGACTGGTGAACATGAAATCAGCACAAAGACAGGTAAACAAGCATGCATATAAACTATATATAGCAATTTTGTAAAAAATATTTTAATTTGAGAATTATTTCAGTTACAATTTTGAGAAATGGATTGATTGTTGACCATTTTGAGGAAGGCAGTGCAATATTAAACAATATAATTGTGTAAATAATTAGGCAGCACAAAATATGTAAATTCATGAGAGGATAAAATTTAAAACTAGTGAATAAAAACTGAGCATTGTCTCTACTTTTCTATATTACTATTACTAACTAGTAGATGGCCTGTAATATGAAGATTTTTTTCTATCGTGCTCAGTATGCTGTAGTATATCAGGAATACAAAGCAACAGAATTACTCAGAAACCCGCTGACATGCAACCTATTTGCATGATACCAAAGGTTTCCTGAAGGCTATGTTTCTCATGGTTTGATGAAAGAGCCTGCAAAAAATTGTGGTTAGTACAGACCAAAGCATATAATGGCACTACTTACTCCAAAAAGGAGGCAATAAGTAATTGCAGTATTAGGTCTTATGTTGGTAAAAATTTACCCCAGTGAACATATATACAGTTCTGTGCCAAAATTACGTGTAAATTACCTTTATGTTGGTGTAAAACAGTGTGTAAAACAGCGATTTTGCATGTGTTAAAGTGTGTCAGTTTAGTAATTTCATAAACACTCCTAAAGTGAGCTGGTGATGAAATTTAACAAATACATGGAATGGCTGTGGTGCCCCTGAGGAGAGGTTTGGAAGCTGAAAGAGTGTTCATCTAATCATCCAAGAAGATATCAGTGACTTTTTGGAGAACAGAAGAAATTCTTATGTTTTTTATTTTGTTACTATTCACATACTACACCACATTCTAATGTTAAACTGTATTTTTCTGACCAAATATATAAACGTATGCATGCAAAAAGTAGACTATGTACGTTTTACTTCCCCTTTCTGTTCTTTCTGGGAAATATAACACTCAGTTCCTCACAATGAAACCAAAACCAGAAAAAAAGGTTTCTATATCTGTACGCATATCTGTCAAGGAAAAAAAAAGTTTACATAATTTAGTTTATTCATACATAGCTGTCATTTTAGCATTTACAGGCCTTAATATTTTACTGAAGCATAGCAGGTGAATTATCATTATCCTAATTGAAAGTGCATGGTCAAAAAAAATGTTTTCCAGTTCATTATAAAGACAAAAAGCTTCCTAATGGGTAATGGATCAGAAACAACCTCAGAATCTGTTATTCTTCTTTACTTGTATAACTGGATTTAAGACTATCAAAATGCCATATTTTACACATTTTTAATATAAGTACTGTGCAAAAGTATTAGGCAGCCAAAGAAAATGATGTTTAAATGATCTTCGTGTTGGTCTAAAATTATAATATTATGTTTTTCAAAGTGTGAGTCATTTAAAGACCTCTCCTGAACTCTGAGTACTTACAGCAACCGTCTAATGCACAATAGCAAACCATGTTTGGCTAACCGATACCTCATGAAGGTATTAGGCCAATTAATCAATTAATCCAGCTGGTGGTAAAGTTTAATGAGTACATGGAATGACTGAGGTGCCCCTGAAGAGAGGTTTGGGAACTGAAGCAGTGTTCATCTCGTTCTTCTAGCCGTCCGACAAAATGCCAATAACCTTTTGGAGCCAAGAAGAAATTCCTGTCCCTGTTTTTCTTGTGTTACTGTGTTACTGTCAATTCACATAAATTTTTTATATAAATTTAAAATGATCAATTTTAAATTTTGTTTCTTTGTTTCCTGAGCAAATATTCACTTCCTATCCAAATAAATAAGTTTAAACATTGCCTAAGATTTTGTACAGCACTGCGTGTGTGTGTGTATATATATATATAATTATTTTTTTAATTTTTTTTACATATGTGTAAATGTGCAGGGAGAATGAAGAATCCCCTCTGTAGTAAGACTCAGGCATACATTATTGCATGATTTTTGTGTGCACTAAACACCGTGAAACCCCTTTTTAGTTTGTACAAGGCTGGAATATTTTGAAACATGTCCAACATAAAGCTCCAGTTAGCTTATTAAATAGTAAAAGCAGAAGTGAGTATAGCAACATGACGCAGTTCTTAATATTGGAACTGTCACATCAGTCCGTTAACTTCTTGGAAATGCTCCTATCTTGATATGTTGCAGCAGAAAGTGTCAGTACAATTGAAGGTTCAATCTGCTATGGAATAAAAGAGTTTCATGCACAGGAGATCCCTCTGACTCTATGTCTGACTTTTCCAGGAACAAATGGCAAAATAGTGTAGGGATCTGACCTCTTTCCTACAAATCAGCAAGAGTCACTGTGGCACCGTGTTTTCTTTACTGGTCATCTCATAGCCACCTACAGATCTGAATATTTTTGTACTTCTATTAGCTGCATAGAGAAGCTGCTACCTTAAAATTTCCCCGGCCAGCAACACCAAACGTTCACAATGAACTGTACTGTGAGCAAATAAATTAATTTCTTTTTATTTCTTGTCTAGCTTTGCTGGTACTTTTTAAGGATAATTTTGATACTTTTTAATAACACTAAACTACATATGGCATTAATTTATAATAACTTTAATAATTATTATAATTATTTCATATGACATGTTTTGCTGAAGAAAAAAAACATGCAAATGCAATAGATTTCATTTGATTAGTAATCTAAAAATTAAATACGTGTCTTCTGGACCCAGCATAATAGAACTATTAAATCATTTGATACTTCTATTGGGTTACAGAATTCAGTAATAAATATTTGTTTAAATTACTTCAAAGTAGATTGATAAACCTGGAAATGAAAAATAATGCTCAGTTTCTCCTTTTACTGTTTGTGTCAGGCATGGAGGCGGCGGTGGTTCGTGCTGCGCAGGGGACGAATGAGTGGAAACCCTGACGTCCTGGAATACTACCGCAGCAAGAGCTCCAAGAAACCCATCCGCACTATTGACCTGAGGGAGTGTGAGGTCCAGATGCCCGCTGACTTGCAGCTTATTAAGCGCGATTTCCAGAACCAGCACCTGTTCCTAGTCAAAACCTCTTCCCGCATCTTCTACTTGGTTGCTAAGACAGAAGATGAAATGAAAAGCTGGATACGTAATATTAGTCAAATCTGCCATTTCGAGTTAATGAATAATAGTGCAGGTAAGTGATACATAGCTGATAAATATTAAATGAATACGACATATTTTGTGAAAATTTCATGCAATAAATGCAACAGATTTCATTTGATAACGTGGCAGATATACTTAGAGCTACCTTCATTTTAGCTCATTTTAAGATCTGCTTTTTATGTATAGTCCTATGAAGTCATCAGTTTTTTTCACATTGAAAGTAATGGAATTTACAAATCCTAAACACTTAGGACAGCCAAAATAGCCTGGCATCAATAAAACAATATGACAAAAGCATCGTCTATCATTTCCTTCCAGGTATATTAAGCTTCAGCTTCGTCTAACACAGGGTCTCAACAAATCCGTTGCCTGTGCTTGGACAATAGGCAGGGTACAAGCAGAAAGGTCACAGTACTTCTCCCTGAGGGACCACACCGTCTTATTGTAGCTTCTAATCTCCATAGTAATTAAACAAGTAAAAAGGTATCATGCTATTATCTATGCTAAACAAAAAAATTCTACACATAACAGGAATTATATAACTGGTCAACACACGCAACTACCTAACTTTTACTTACAGTTAACAGTTGGTCTTTTTCACCTGTATATACATATAAAAAAAATATCAGCAGATGTAAAATCTCAAAATATAAATGTATTCATCATCATATTTCAGTTGTTATCACTGGATAAAATCTAAAGTTTATAGCTTTAGATTACTATAGTTGTGGGGTTTATTTACTAAGCTATGCTATACACGTTTTGGGATGATTATATAATCAGTGTCATGGTGTTTAAGAAATGATGTGGACTAAGGGTGCTTTATCACATAAAAAATCACAGAGGTAGAACTATTTATATCCTGTTACCAAAGAAAAATTACATGTGGAAAATATTGTTTTTCACAAATAGTAAAATGGTGAAAACAGTTACATTTGCTTTCAACTATTGCCATTTACATGACTAATCAAGCCTGAAATTGAATCTGTAATCGAACAACTGCACCTGGCTTTTCCCAGTCTCTCATTCTCGTGCTCTCTCTGTCAATGTAGGAATATGCAGAGAAGGCAGAGCGAGAACAAGTACAGCATGGATTTGCCTACTGATGAGTGGTGAACTTGAATGTGAATTAGAGGACACCCTTAGCCTGTCATACAGAGCAGCCACTTGAATATATTTGGATAAATCTGCCTTTTTCCTGACTAAAGCTCATCCATTTTTTACTAGACTCACTGGATTCTGCCCAGCAACATTCACCTGCCCGGTCGCCAGGCACACTGCACACCGTCAGTGCAGACCTTCCTCGTAATGCTGATGCCCCGGATGTGAGCTGCAGCGACTCAGAATCCAGCCCGCCGCTGGACTATCTCTTTCTGTCACAATGTGAGACAGGGAGGGTCCCGATGACCAGGCAAGAGTGGAAGTTTGCATAGAAAAAAAACCAGCTACTTACCGCAGTCTTGTTAAATGCTACAATTAAGAATCAAGATGCCTTTTTTTGCCATTCTCTTTACAGATGCAACAGCTGTTCAAACTCAGACAGATCCATAGAGTGCAGCTCTTCAGAAAACACCTTTGAAGAAACGTTCTCCTCGCCCCTCTGTTTTAACTCATTTTCACCTTCACTGCCAGTGGCCCCCACAGATCCTCCCCTCAGTGCCTCCTCCTCTATCTTGTCACAGAATTGCCACCCTTTGCCAGATGTGTTCAAGTTTGATACTTTATCCTCTGGCCTGATGCTAAATGGCCTCATAGACAGCTTCACCCCTCCACCAAGGCCTCCAAAGCCCAGCCAATGTAATTGGGATAGCGTGTGCCATGTCACAGTCTCCAGGAGAACCTCATTGGGGGGACCCGATCATTTCAGGAGAGGTAAGATATTTTCAGGATTTCATGAGTCCAAGAATGGTAGTTTAGAAGTTAAAAAAATAAAGTTTGGATAATGGCTCAAAGGTTATTGTTTGACTGAAGACATAGGAGCAGTTCATTCATAAGGTCCTGATACATGAAGACTCTGATTTTTAGATTATATATATGTGTATATTATATTTTTCTCAGTTATTAATCTTGTGAAGGAGACCATAGAAACAATACTAACACAACAGCCCGGCTTTGCTATAGCAACAATAACCAATAACAAAACAATTTACGTGGCATGTTGTTCATATCCCTAAAGTGGAGTATTAGTCACCAACCAAATCATCAAGGGTTAGCACTTTTCCTCACTCTTTTTCTTTATTGTCGTTGTACAAGATGCTATTATGCATATATGTGTGACACTTTCAAAATCATTGCATTTCTTATTTTAGGGGAATTCGAAGGCAGCTCATTAAAAAGCTTGAATAAAAGGCTCAGCCTTAATTTGGTAAGAGTCATTTGTATATTAATTCTATATTTATATTCAACTTCATGTATACTTCATTAAGAAAATGCGTAACACTTTGAGGCACAAATAATTTAGTACACTCATATTTAATATACTAATTAACCAGAAAGTGTTAGTTATATGTTCACCATTAAGCAGTAATAATGGTTCATGTATGTTATGCAGTTGCTAAATTTGTTCATGATTTGTACTATAGTAGTAGCTAAGCTACTAAGTTACTTCTGACTCCTCAAGTAAATTGTTACGAGAAAATGTTTATAAATGTACATTTTATAATGATTTTGCAATTACAAGTTTTTTCTTCTTTATTCCATATTGGCCTATCAGCCTTCCCTGGTTACAGTTCATAATCCTCAGTGGATTGACTGCAATGAAGACTCGTACGTTCCCATGGATTCTCGGGTTTCCTCCCCTGTCTCCACTTTGGACAATTCATCAGATGGATACATTCCAATGAGTCCCACTTCTGTGAGCCTTCTCACATCTAGTGACAGAGCTGAGACCCCTCCCCCTATCGTCCCACTGCGTGGCTTACCCTACGAAGTGGACCCACCTCCAGTCAATCGGAAGCTCAAGCCTAGAATGAGAGGTGAGAATATAGAATCATGGCTATGCTAGGGTCTTTTGTATTTAACCCAGCTAACCAAATGTGTAGATCTGAAAAATATCTAGTCATGTAAATTTTCTCTGATTTTGTCCTTTGATATTTGTCAAAGAAATGTGGGAAACAAAAGAAGCGAAACAAAGAAAATATTACATGATTCTCATAAAAACAATAGTTGTGGTGCATGACACATTCAACTATAGTCATTATGTGACCTTTCCGTTATGTTAATTTTGTTCTGCTTTAACTACTTGGTGTTGGAACAAATATTTCTTTGATTTTGCAAATGCAACTCAGCTAATGTATGGTATAGTTATGTTGTCTCCTGGAGGTCTGATTGCTCACCTTCAAAGATTATTCAATTGTCCAGTGGGATAGCTCATTTATAAGTCAGTCAAGTGTATACATCAACACAAACTTACTTTATTATTTTCAAAATAACAGGTTACGGCAACAGGTCATGTAATGGTTGGGGCTTGTGAAAGATGTGCTTTTAAGCAAAGAAGAATTAGGCTTTTAAATTTGACCTTATATGACAGAAATCATTCTTGATATACTTTAAAATGTTTGTGAATATTGTATTCTGTTTGGTTTTCAGCAAGACCACCGCCTCTTGACCTGCGGGGCCTTTCCACTATCCGAGAATCTGACACACACTTGCCTCTGACAAGGACTCGAACAGAACCCAGGTATGTTTGAAATAGAGACACACTTCACTGTCCAGAGCTTCAAAGCTTACCTAGGGTACTTTTCCTTTAACAATGTATCTGGTAGAGTGTAGTTGTCTGCCTATATACAAAATAAATAATCTGTTGTATATATTTACATTGTCACTGCAGTCCATGGGCAGGTCAAAACATAGACAGACAGAAAATAACAGACAAAAGCAAAAGAGCAACAGCAAATCCAAGCTGAACAGCAGAAAATCCAAGAATGAGTCAAGGGTCAAAAACATCAGAATCTTCAAATTCGGCTAAGGTACAAAATCCAAAAAAACAAAGACAAAGTCAGTAGACAGGCAGAGGATCCATCCACAGGAAGCAAACTATCACAGGCAAAGGTATCCAAAATGTAGGGCAAAATCAGCACAAAGAAAAACAGTCATGGGTAAAACACAGGAACCGGGGACCATATCAAGAAATTGGTTTAACAAAGTCAGGGTCAGAAAATAATTTCAGATTTACAAAACCGACCAAACAAAACAAGTTTATTTAAAGGCAATAATAAAAAAATAGAAACGGGATTATGAATATGAATGAAAAGACTAAGAATAAGTACAAAGATGACATAGCACATGCAAAAAATTACATAGCACGAGTCTCTATTGAGATGTACCCCGCTAAAAAGTAAACCAGCATCGTTACCTCTACTTATCCTCAAAGTTATCCAGCTAAGCAAGAAATTCAGCTCCACAACACAGAGTAACAAATGCAAGAAAGCTTGGCAGGGGCACAATACAATCTGGAAGCTGGGTGCTAAGAGACACTGGTTAGAGGTAATCAGTGAGGAACAGGTGTAGACACTTGACCAATTAAACAGACTGATACAGAGTGGGAGATGGAAGACACCTTGTATCTGGGGCCCAAAATACAGGGACAAGGAACAGTGACCAGTAATACCACTAGGGGGCAGCAGAAGCAGGACAAATTCTGACATTGTACATTTGATATAATGCAAGTTAATGTAGTTTCAGGTTTGATGTTGATTCAACAATTTTTTAAAAACATTTGTAGTCATGCTTGAGTTATGTCTTTACCATTATATATGATGATTTGGTTCATGCACAGCACATCTTTTTGCATCTATAATTCATAGCAGCTTTGCACACAGTCTGCCACTGAACAACGAAGCAGCAATGACTGGGCCTCCAGGAAGCCTAGACAACAGCTGCCTCTCAAAGGTAACGTGTCTAATTTAACCTCTCACAAAATGTATTAAAAATACTGAGTCCACACATAAGTGAAATTCCATTTTTTGATAAGGTATAGAAATGCTTGACAATATTTTTTGATTCAGTTAAATATATTTATGTAGTTTGTAAAACAATGATTAAAAGGATACATATTTGTCATTTTCACAAAATCATTTAGATTCTATCTGAATACATTAATACCACATTATAATGCAAAATGTCCTTGTTTAAATGTAGCAATTTCTTATCTTTCAATTATATTTCATATAATTTCATTTCATATCATAAGACAAAACACATGAAAAACACTTTTTCTGTACTGTAGTAAAATGTTGTGCAACTGTGATATCGTTCATTCTGCCTCAGGATCACAGATCTGGGAGGGTCAGGGCAGAGGTCTTTGTCTACATCACAGGCAATGTACTCCTTTGCCAAGTAAAGGGAGGAGAATCCTCGGTTGTGAAACATCCATATCTTGTCATCAAATTTCGACTCCCCTGTGGCACTTATACTCTCATTCTCACTTGTTCTACTTACTCATTGGGTTAATCGTGTTTAGAAACATCCGTGAACAATTTTTAGTTTTGGCATTTGACAGTTTTGTTTGAAGAATGGGGTTTTAGTGATTTAGCAATAGCACTTCCTAAAACCAGAATAACTGTAAACTGTAAACTGTAAAGAACTGTAATTGGTCAACTTAAAATTTAAAAAATGCAATAAAGAACAGCAGAGCTACAAAACCTGTACACTTTAAGTTGTTTTCAAATGTGACCTTTAACGTAGGCCTAATGGGTATGTTATATAGTTGTATGGAGAACAAGATCAAAGCCAAAGAGGACAGACAAACTAATAATGACTCCGTACTTGATTTGATCATATTTTACTTCATGCTGGAAATGAGACTGCAGTCAACCCATCCACACATAGTTTGCATGTGCGTGAATATTATGGACTTTAGGATAGTACATTTATTTACTCAAATCACAGTAACAAGGTCTCATTTGTCTCCCATTCCAACTTGAGAAGGTTATTCTATATCTGACAAGAAGCCACGCAAAGTCTCATCCAGTTCTATGTTGGAGTTTAGGGGTTATGATCATTCAAACCTATATACATTTATATACAACTGAGTTTCCATTAAACACTTTTCTTGTTATATACCATTATATATCTCAATATGTATGTTTCAGTTGCATACGTGGTCAAATTAAATTTGTCATGGTGGCAGGAATATCATGCCTTATGATACAATTTAGTTTTTTTGGTTGCTGGTCAACTACATATGTAAAATTTCAGCAGACCCAAATGATTTTTTTCTGCCATTCATGAACACAGTGTTTTTTAAAAAAATTCGATGTAGAGTATCATGACTGCTCAGTAGGGCTTTTATGTAGACCTTTTTTTGTGTAATCTGAAATCATTGTTTGGTTTTCTAACCAAAAATAAAATAGCTTTGAGTCAACTGATTTTTCAAGATGAGTCAAAGGTTTAGTGAATGTAGTTTGAAAATTGGCTTTTATATATTGTATAATGTTTTAGCAAAAAGGATAAAAGGTTTCAAGAAATATGCCATAGCAATAAAAAAACAGTAATATCATTATATTATTTTTAATAATTTTGTATAAAATATATAGTTTAATAGGCATGTGTCTCACTGATGTGTATATTTTCAATATCCCTCATGTATGATAACATTTTCTGGTTGTAAACTTCTACTAAAAGAAGGACATAGTGTCCCAGGGAACAAGATGTGTTGTCTGTGAGTTTAGTTGCAGTAAATTATATTTACCCACTTACTAAGGTATGTGTACTGACAGACACATCACAGCCTTTTCTGCAGTTATGATGCTTTCCAAATGGACTCAAAATAACTAATTTAATTTCTACCAACACTAGGGCTTGAACCAACACTTCTTCCCAACAAATGGAAATGCAGTTCTGCCTTGGCTGAGAAGAGCGAATCTGGATTATCTTTCCCTGGACTTCAACTCCGCCTCTCCCTCGCCTGTCCAGATGGTCAGTGTGAATTTAAATGAGCAGAATAAATCTCCCTAAATGTGAAAGAAATGAAAGTTCATAATTTTCTTTCCTTTTATCTGCATGACACTGAGCAATTCTATGAAGATAAGCACATGTTAAAAGATATGTGACCTATCATTTTTAGCACACAGTGGACAAAATATATTAACATTGCTCCACATTGTCCAAAAATAACGAACATAAAGCCATAACCTAAAAATCATCAAAAATTGATTTCACATTTATATCATCTCCCTGTGTGTGACCTTATATTAGATAAGAGGTTGGAGGGGTGATGGATGTTGGTTTAATAGGTTGGTTCTCAATTTTTTTGCCTGGACATTTTTCAAGGGGGGGGGGGGTCCCATGATAAATTTAACCCAAAATTTGTTAACTTGTGTAACATAGCGGCAATGACCAGTGAGAACTGAAGAAACATTCATAAAATCATCTTGCGCCGCTTCCAATTATTTGGAGATCTGCAGTTTCAGAAACACTGGTTAAATATACAGCAAGTTAGTATGTATTTTTTGTTATGTATGTTATGTTTATGTTGTATGCTGTTATGTGCAACAGACTGTAGCTTTTCAATAGAACAGATTTTAAGCATTTTAATTTGTCATATGCATAATTCATTCTGTGGATCCATTAAACTGTCTGGTTACTGTAGATAGCCAATTATTAATGCTGTTATTAACCTGGTTTTTCCTGTTAACCGTATAATAAACCCATTATTACATTTAATTAGTGTTAGTATTACATTTTGATTACATATATATATATATATATATATGATGTTCTTTTGTTTTCAGAAGCCCATTTTTGCTGATGAAGACAGAGTGGATTATGTACAAGTGGATGAAAAGAAGACACAAGCCCTGCAGAACACTAAAATGGAGTGGAAGGATGTCCGGCAGTCTAAAGTGTAATGCATCCCGGGGCACAAGAAGTATATGTTTCATATACGGTACATCAGCTACATATGCTGTTCACCACAATTGTGATTACTTTGTAATAAAAACGGTGATAATTCATATTTTCAAAATAAGAGAAATATTGAAATATTTGTATGCCGATTCTGTGGCAGTAGCAATCACAGTACACACATTATGGCTTAGGGCTGTACAAAATTGCACGGTTAAACGAATATGAACCTAAGAGACACTTGATACCGACTCATAGATATCACAAAAAGCTAGCAGTGATATGTAAATCAAATTCTAAAACATATATCATTTCTATGACAAGTCATTCCATCTCGGTCTTTCCCACTTACCCATCTCCTCCGAAAAACTAGATCTTATCCACTTAATATCTGTTTGGAAGATGAGAGCCATTTGTGAGAAAGTCACACAAGGCAATGATCACAGTACACTGCATCTTCCCTCAGTCTGCCACATCATTTAATGTCATAGTACATCAATGGCGTATTACTGTAACACTCACACTCAAATTCCCTTTATATTTAAGAACGTTTTTGGGTTTCTTTCAATGTACAGTGTTGCCTGCGGTTCACGAACACAATCCATTCCAGGAAAGTGGTCGTGAACCAATTTGGACGCGAACCAAGGCAATTTTTCCCATAAGAAAGAATAGAAATTTGATTATTCAAATAATCCCACCAAATAAAAAAATTTGTTAATTAATTTTATAGTAAAAACTTTAAAGAAAAATACAATCGTGTGTGCGGACCGAGGCATGGTGGGTATATCTGGTCTGATCCTCACGTGTATTTAACGTGTGTAAATCTTCCACCGTATGTGCATCGTGCAGTTTGGCGTCTTACAACCTTGCGTTTCCCGTCTGTGTATATGGGTTCGGTGCTCGTTGGGTGTCTGTTGTGGTCCTACTATTTACAATTGCACGCGGGGCATGCTGGGACATGCTAGGGCATGCTGGGACATGCGCCCCGCCGGTGCTACACTAGTAAAAAAAAAATAATCAGCTGGTTGAGGAATCTGTTCGTCAACCAAATTTTGTACGCGAACCAATGCATTTTTTCACAAAATTTTTGGTCGTGAACCAAATTGTTCATAGACCACAGCGTTCGTGAACCGCAGGTACCACTGTATTATAAAGCATATTTTTAAATATTAATTATATATGAAGGAAAATTCTTGCTTATGCTTATGTGCATAAAATAAAATGCAAACACATTAACTAAAGCATTGTACAACACCTATTTTTCAGAAGACTGCTAGCCCGAAGCTACTTATACGTTACAATGTTCTCATGCCTGAGACTATAACCCTCTCAAAAGGTATTACTGAGCACTGGAAAGGGTACATGATGTTCTGGAAATGTTTTCTAATCTATTAAAATATCTATACAATGTTAAAATATATATTTATTTCTTTTGGATTTTCACTTTGCCAGTAGTAAAATGGATGTACAGTACTTATGTTTATGACAACTAAAGAAGGTTGCTGATAGTTTAAACAGATAGTTTAAAAATGTATCAACTCTATAGCATACTATGATAATGATGTAGGCAGCTGATGATTAAAAAGCATTCACCATTAAAATATTTTCACTACACCATTTTTGTTTTATAAATGTTGTATTTTATGTTATATGCTACAGAACGCTTCACAGTTCATGTTTACTGCCAAAAAGAGATGTTTTCAAACAGTACCTAAAATAAATTTTATTTTGGCAATGATGTGTAACACATACATAACTAGTAAATTATTTTTTTAAAGGCTATGTAAGTTACAAATTTTAAAAACTGTATATGTTTATAAAAAATAAACAATATAGCCAAGTCTATTGACTCTTGTTTGATCTATCTGTCCTGTGGAAATATACAAGGTACAATGATGTCAGATACTGTTTTTCTGTAGAAGCAATGCTTAAACATGGGTTAAAATGGGGGACAAGAGTTAATTAATATGAATTCCCATAGACATTTAGGTAATTTTTTCCAAATACACTGTAGCTAACATCAATACTATAATTGTAAGGCACACGCTATTCCCAAACACAGACAATTTGGCTACTCCCATTCACCTTAGCATCTTTTTGCACTGTGGGAGGAAACCAGAGAGAACGCCACAGTTCCCTAATTTTCGGATTGCAGCTGTCCGCGTTTCCCTCGGATCGCTCCTTGTTGACTGCTCCCGCTCGAGTATGGGTGACTTCTGCGTGGGAGGCTGGGGCATTTTTTTGTGTCAGTTTTACCACAGGGATAAAGTGGGTGTTTGACCGCTCTACTCATGGCAGAGAGGCAGCAAGTCAATTGGTCCAGCTCCGTCAGGGCAGCCGATGGATATCTGATTTCGCCATAGCGTTTCAGACCCTAGCGCTCTCTACTGATTGGAATCAGTACTCAGTTCGATGCCTTTTATAACGGACTGTCGGAGGTCATAAAAGATTAGTTATCCACCCTTGAACTGCCAAGCACTTTTGAAGATCTGGCCAACCTCACCAACCTCTGGCCAACCTGAGTGCCATCAACTCGACTGGGATTAACCCTACGATACCTCCCATGTAGCAGACCCATTTATTTCCCGCTGATTGGCAACGGTGATGGTCCTCCAATGCGTATCTGTACTGTGGGCAGGTGGGGCATTACAGTATATTGCAAACTGTCCAGTAAAAGGACACACCCACCAGTAAGGAGGAGGGCCCTGGTGGGTGTAGCCCCAATTTTTCCCTCCTTGACTCGGAGGACTTTACCTGTGCTGTTGTCCTGTGGTGATATCCAGCAGCCCCTAGCAACCCTTACTGATTCAGAGGTGGACGATATTTTTGTTGACTCACTTGTCCACCAGTGGGGGCTGCCAACCGATTCCATACAGACGCAGCTGGTGGCCCATGCTCTCGATGGGCGTTGGATGGCCACCATCACCCATGCCACTTTCCCGGTGAGTCTCGCCATCGGGGGTAATCATGTGGAGGAGGTCTCCTTTTATGTGACTGACTCACCTCAAGCGCCTTTAGTGTTAGGTCACCCTTGGCTTGTAAACATAATCCCCACCTAGATTGGAAGAAGGGAGTCATTTTGGGCTCCATGTCCATACTAGAGATGTTCGACTGATAGTCAACCGTAACAGACGGTATACAGAGCACAGTTTTCCCGTACAATATAAGGAGTACAGTGCAGTTGTCAAAGCTATTCCACAGGGCCTGATTCCGCTTATGAAAAATCATATGTGTTAATGTAGGACAAGCGTCTGCTGTCTATTCAAACCGTTATATAAATGGAATAGTGATATATGATAAAAAATGTACGAATAAGCATATCCGCAAAACTTTACAATATAGAAACAAAACTATTCCTAGAGGGAAATTTTTCTGGAATTCTCATTCGGGGGACATTAATTGGAGGAAGGCCTGGCTTCTGCCAGTTCTGAAGTTCATTTTAAGATTTTACATAAGATATATCCAGTCAACTTGTATATTGCCAAATTTGTAGACATAGACAGTGCCTGTGCCTTCTGTGGCCTGGTGGATGAAACACTTACCCACCTTTTCTTTCAGTGTGATGTGATTAGAGCATTTTGGTCTGAGTTGTATTCTTATATATTTCAAGCTCCTCAATCTATTGATATCTTTACCATTAAAGATATAATTTGTTATTACTGTAATGACAACGATAGGACATTATGTGAGGTAATAAATTTTTCTATTTTAATGGGAAATTTTTTCGTTCACAAACAGAAATTTACAGGTTCTTTGCCCTTATTTTCCATCTTCTTTATTTAGCTAAAAAATGTTGTCGCTTTCCTTGATAAAAAAAAAAAAACAAGAAAACCCAAAGATTTTTTAAATATTACAAGGACCGATTTGAGTAGGAGTCTTAAGAAATAGTAATTTATTTATTGTATTCTTATGCATTTATTTATTTATTTATTTATTTATTTATGTTCCTGCCTGTATATGTGGTGTAATATTTATGATGAATTTCTATGTATTGTTATGTATGTAGACCATATATGTAGAAAATATTTTATCTCTGGTATCGTTGTATTATTCTGAATAAAAAAAAAAAAAAACTTGTATCCCATCTGGCTTTGCTGTTTTCGGTTATAACAATAAAGGCTGGTTGTACCGCATATTGGGGTCCGCTCCTGTTCTGTCCGCTTGGCGTAACACTATTTGCTCTTCTGACAGCGTTTCGTTCGGGCATGTTTGTACTTGTTTAAATTCCGTCTGCTCTGGCTTTTCTTTCTTTAAAAAGGTAATGTGTTTTAGCTTGAAAAAACGTTAAACGCGCTGCACAGCCCTAAATGCTATTATAGCATAAATTATAAACCCTCTAAATATCACATTAACAAATGTAACCATTGTTTTAATACAAGGTTTAAAATTACTAATTTTAATTTTAGCTAGGATTGTGGAGGACGGGGTCAGAAGGAAGGGGGGGGGCTTGCAGCTGGACCTGTCAATTATACTTTGATTACCATGCCCATTTGTAATCGGCACATCATCTGTGTCATGATTTAACATTAGTTCTCGTTCAGTTTACAGTCATGTGAAAAAATATCAACATATCACTATTAAATCTGCTTTCAAATCATATGTGTAGATAAAGGTGATGTAACTGTATCACTTATGCAAAAAAAACCAAATTCACTTATTTTACAGAAGAAATGAACTATGATGCCAATTTCCACTTAGGAAAAAATTAGGACACCCTGTGCCCTAATAGTCAGTATTTCCCCCTTTGGCTGAAATAACTTCAATGAGACGTTTCCTGTAGCCATCTATCAATCTCTGACATCGACTGGCAGGAAGTTTTCCCCGCTCTCCAATGCAGAATTCCTTAAGCTGTGTGATGTTTGAAGGGTGTCTTGCATACACTTCCTCTTCAAATCACCCCACAGCATCTCAATAGGATTCAGATCTGGGCTTTGACTTGACTATTCCAGAACTCTTTCTTGTAAGCCATTACTTGGTAGATTTACTGGAATGTTTTGAGTCATTGTCATTTGCATGATCCACCCCAACTTCAGCTTCAGCTTTTGGACAGATGATTTCACATTGTCCTCAAGCACCCTCTGATATGATGAAGAATTCATAGTAGATGGGTTTGGCACACAGGGATACGAAAGTGCATCATTTCCTCAGTAAAGCTTGTTAGGTTCCACCAAATTAAGTCAAATATCTCCACTGTTTTGAAATATTCACAAAATACCATAACACAAAGGTGCCAAACAAAGACAAAAGTGCTTTGTCTTTGTTCAACATTTTTAATTTTCTACTGTCTCTAAATTATGGAAAAAGTTATGTTTCAATTATTCAAGAAATTGAAATAGATGTATAGTTGTCAGCTTTGATTTGAGAAATTTGAAAATTGGACTAAGTCATCATACACAAAAATAGGCTAGGTAAAAGCAGAGCACAGCAACATTATATTACAGTACATTACCCAGGTAGAAAAAAAATAATAATCTGGACAGCATTAATAATTAACATGAACAGTACGATCAACATCTGTCATATGTCTACAAACAAATTGTTGTTAACATTCTGTAAATCTTTAGTCATAATTATTTATTAAGAAAGGCTTGATTTTAAAATGATTAAATACATTACATAGATTAGTTTGTGCTATTTAATACAGCCCGGGTCTCCAGCTTGCTGTCCTGGATTTAGTTCATGGTTCATGCCTGGACCAGGAATCCAGGTCATCATAGATCTTGCTGGGTGGCAAACGTTCATATATTTCACATATTTTGCAAAATCGCTCTGACCAGCTGTGGTACCTTTTAACATCATAATCACTGCGCCAACGGAAGTATGAGCTGTATCACTCTTTGTCTGAGGCTAACTGAATTAAGAAAGTGGCCAGTTCTTTGATGGAGGCGAAGTCGTCCACGTGGATGAAGGAGTCTTTAGGCCTCGTAGTTAGCACGAGGTGGGCCCAAGACAACCGGCACAGTGCCAGTGAGAAAGGCGTTGTACCACAGCTTCTCTGTTATGTAGTCTCTATACTCTGAGTTCTCAAAGGTCAGGTAGAAGTAGCACCGAGAAATAATGGGTAAAATCTGGTTTCCATTTAGTGGCTTATTAGCCCACCGTCCATAAACCTCCACAGGGATCAAGTTCCTCAGACTCATGTACACTTTAGATCTTTTGTGACTTGAATGGTAGTTGCTGACCACCCAGCAGGCCAGGGTTTTCTTAGCGTGGATAGTATAATTGCCTTTGGTTGTTCTGGGAACCAGCTTCCCATAGGGTACGGAGATGTCAGCATCACTCTGGTATGTCATGGTCCAGTTGAACAGGCCTCCATAATGTCTCAGGTCCCCATTCTGGGCTGGAGACTCCAGGGAAAACCACACCCACTTTTGTGCTGGCGGGCGAGGCAGGTCAAGGGGCAGTTTGGAAACGCCATGTTGCAGTTCACGGTTGCGGTAGACCACCACGTCAGCCTGAGAGAAGAGACTGCGGTTGTTCACAAGGTTGCAGTCAGGGACATGGTAACTGTCCCAGCACTCATCCCTCTGCAATGTGGTGATGACTCTAATGGGCCAGCTCCAGATCAGAATGCCCTTTTGGTTGAAAAAAGCTCCTTTTGTCTGTCTGTCCACCTTTTAACTGGCTCGCTGTAGGAATGAAGATGTCTGAGGCAGCTCAAGGGGCAACATGGGCCTGTTTGAAGGGCACCACATTAGCCCAAGGCAAGGAATGCTACTGCACCCCAAAATCCCCAGTCTGTTTATGGTTGTGACGACTGGTTAAACCTGTTTGTACTTTTATGTGCCACATAACTTATGAGTAGTAAGCTGATGAAATAAAATTGGTTGGTTTTTAAAATACATACCTTAAATGCCATTCTCATCCTTTCACAAATCAGCCACTATATACAGAGGGACCATTGACTGGACACCAATAATGAACTTGGGTGAGATGTCGGACAGGGAGGGGTCAGGTGTGGCATTCCTTACAACGTAAGTTTTTTCAACGCTTGCATCTCCTTATGCGCTCAACTGTCCTTGAACAGTGTGTGGAAGTAACCGCTCTTTTCTTCAAACATCCGCACCCAAATCACGTACGGTATTCTCATTCCAAAACAACAGCATTTAGGCCGCTGACATATATTCGCCATTCTCTCCCACAGCTGCCCGGTCACGTCCCACTTCATAAAGGTGGTCTGTTCTTTACCATCGTTAGCATTTTTATACTGCATGTCCATACTAGAGATGTTCGACTGATAGTCAGGTTCGGTGCTCTGTTTCACCATCGGGGTGATGATGGACTTTTTTCTCATTCCACTACCGATAAACTCACCAGATACAGGTCGTCTATCGGGGGGTCTGTGCCTTCTCCAGTGACCTGAAAGATTTGCCCCCCGAGTCCCCGAACAATCTGGTCTATACTTGTCACTTTGTCGAGAGTTTGTTGAGTCATTCGCTGACCTCCTGTCGAACTTACGAAGTTCAGTTATAATAGTAACATTAATGTCATCGTCAGGAGTTTGACCGGGATGACCTACGGCGATGTAAATATCGGCTGTAAGTGAAAACCTACTCACCCCAACCTCAAAAAAGCTTTTTATATTTTTTAAAGCTTCTTCAGATAACATTAAACAAAAAGGGGGGTCACCCTCACTGGACTGTTGCAGGGGTCAGACATTACCCCTCCCCTCCCTGCCACTTTCACAGACACAGACACACGGTCAAACTGCAGCAGGTAGGGTGCAAAGCGTTTATTGGAGGATAGCGTCAGACACACCTCCTCTCATTTTCCCAGAATTTCTTTCAGACTCGTGCAACAGTGTGATCAGCTCCAACACCACTCTCAGAATGTCCAAGTCCTTTGCAGACACAGCCAGCCTCAGAGGGCAGTATTATTCCTTATCCACAACATTTCCAGGCTCCGGGCCGACGGGGACATCATTCACCTTCCGACAGTACCTCACCAGTGGCAGCCCCAGCGTACGGTCACACTCGATCAGGTAACCAGCCCACTCAGCACCACCAGGCATGCCTCCCTGTCACATACCCCACAGTCAGAGGGTCGTCCTGGATCATGTCAATAATCACCGTAGGACAATCATATTCCGGTACAGACACCCCACGTCAACAACTTCATCCTCATAGCACGGGCTGTTCAGACAAACCCCACTCGTATTCATAGGCACCCACACGCCAAGCCATTTTCTACTTCATATCACTTTGACAAATGTCAAAATAAATAAATAATTAACAACACTGGCCACTAGTCGTGACATCACATGACCCCTGTCCCATTGACCTCTGTGACCCCTAACCCTTCGTGACCTTTGACCGGACCTGTCATTTTGACGAAGGCGGCATTCCATCTCTCACTCTGTTATCTTGTCTGTTATTCACTAAGATTGTTTGTTTTCAGAAAATTGACCCCAGATCACACGACAACTATGCATACCTTACCATGTCAGATTAGGTCTCGATTACTGTTTTGAAGTCATGATTGAAAACTTCCTTGGAGTTTAATAGCACTAAACATTAATTTGTGCTGTTTTGATATAGCTTGATTGAACAACTAGGGTTCTTACTGTGTTTGAAACATTCCTCAGAGACTTTAGTCCATAATGACATAATAGCATCACACAGTTGCTGCAGATCTGTCAGCTGTACCTTCATGATGCAAATCCCCCCATTCCATCACATTTCATAGGTGCTCTGTTGTTGTGGAAAGAAAATTGGACATCGGTAGGCCCGAGAGGGGAGGCATATTGGGTCTATTATGTCTTAGAAGAGATTGTTCTGAATACTGTGTGTCCTTGTCTCATGGAAGCCTGCATGTGGTCAGTTTCGCAGTCCCTGAAGACCTTGTAGAGATGGGCAGTGGAGAGGAAGACTTCTAGCGGTCTGTCTCAACCGCTAGAGGTCTAGCGGTTGAGACATGTTTTGTGAAATTGAGCAAAATGGGTGGATGTACCCTAGCAATAGAGCAAGAGAATTGTGTTTGTCATACGTTTGAGCTTGGTTTATTGGTGTTTTGTGACCAATCAGAACTTAGAAGTCCTTATAAGGAATTGGGTGTTATGGTTTATCAACTGGTTGCTCTTTGTGCTTGGGGTACCTAGTGCCAGAGTGTGAGTGAAGTGTTTGACTGGATTGCTGGAATAAAAGAGATAACTTGGCTCACCAACTGAGAAGTCCGGATTTTTATTCTAAGTGGCTTAACTAGAGTTATTAGAGAGGTTGAGTTATAATTTTTCTTCCACATTGGATTGAGATCTGGTGACTGTGAACTCAGTGTCATGTTGAACATATGAGTATGAGATGGTATGAGCTTTGTGATATGGTGCGCTATTCTGCTGGAAGTAGCCATTGGAAGCGGGGTACACTCTGGTCATAAAAGGATGGATACAGTGGTATCTTGGAACATGAACTTAATTCGTTCCATTAGGCTGGTTGAGCCGCGATGTGGTCGAGATCCAAGTCGAATTTCCCTTGGAAATAATGTTAAATTTAATTAAATGAATTAATGTGCTCCAGACCCCCAAATTATTGCCTATTTAAAGTTATCTACCTAACTAATGACAAAAAGCAGTAACAATCAAAATGAAACAAATACACACATGAAAAAGCACACATACAGAAGCAAAAAAATGCAATAAATGACAAAACGAGAGACACACGTGCACCACCTTCAAGTCTTGCTAGAATTTCCTTTTTAAGTTACTTTATAGTTACTCTCACCACTTTCCTCTTTGGCTTGCTGCTTAGGGGTCATGATTACTGTATCACTAAATGTACTGTAAATAAATATTCACACCAAACCTACCCTTCGTGCATCAAACCTAGTCAAGAAGAACTGCGAGACTGACAGCGATTCATAGGCATAAGTATTTCAGTAGGTCCATTTGCCTTTGCTTCATTCCATCAGAGACACGGATCTGTACAAGTTTTAGCAGCCACTTACTGGATGTTTTTTTCTTTTCTTTTTTTTGACCCATTCTCTGTAAACCCTAGTGATGGTTGCGCATGAAAATCCCAATAGATCAGCAGTTTCATACCAGCCTGTCTGGCACCAATAACAATGCCACATTAACTGAAGCTTCTGACCTGCATCTGCATGATTTTATACATTGTATAAAATCTGATAATATCTGTTTCAATGAGTATTTGAACAGGTGTACCTAGTAAAGTAGGCAGTGAATATATATAAGCAGCTATACAGTATAGACCAAGAGCTTATGACTTCAGGTGAAATAAGTCCCAAATAATGTTGCATTTCACATCACTGAAAATGTTCTCTTTTCAAAATCAGTTTTAAGAATTAATGATTAATTAATGATTAATGAACATTTGTCTTTAGAACAGGAATATTTAAGTGTAATAACTGAACAACACTTCTTACACTGTTAGAGTATATAGCCTTTATTTAGTGTGGATAATTTGGGAGTTTAACATTTTTTTAATAGATACATAAGTTTTGAGGGGAACGATGGAGCTAAAGATTAGCGAAATGAGTCTAGTTAAGGATTTATTGTAAATACTGTGATATGTGCAAAACATAACAGCAACTAACATGGGATGCAGATATATGCTATTTGAAAGGTCTAGAAAAAATTAAACCAATAAACTAAACACAAAATTATTATTATTTACACAAAGGAATTTATAAGTTGCATAAGTGGACAGAAAATAAAAATATCATTACCATTTTCTTTCATATAATAGATATATTTAAGAATTAATTTTCATAAAACATACAAAACACACTCGCTGACAACAGAGCTTACTGTTTATAAGATTGAGGCAGAAAGGTCAACTGAAGATTAATAAAACACAAACAAATAGCTTTTTAGCAAAAAAATGAAATATTGATAGCTGATAGTTGTTACAGAAGTTTCAAACAAGCATGAGGATTGCTTATTTATATTTTACTTAAAACATCTAAAGAACATGCTTCTTGATTTTCAATCATGATTCACGAAATGACAAAATAAAAAAAAGAAGGCCTGAGGTTTCTCTTAAAGGTCTGGATCAGGGGTGGCCAATCTTATCCGCAAAGGGCTGGTCTGTATGCGGGTTTTCTCTGCAACTCCCTAATTAGATTACTGATTAGAGGACTGATTGGCTGAAGAGTCCTCACACCTGGGATTGAACAGCTGACCTACAGGTTATCCCAAAAACCTGCATACGCACCGGCCCTTTGCGGGTAAGATTGGCCACCGCTGGTCTGGATTGTTTTATGTTTGTCTTATATTGTTTTATATGTACTATACAGCCAACATTAAATTTGGGCAGTGTAGTAATATGGATTATATCATCAAATGAGCCACAGAGGCATTCACTTACATAGTTAATTCACAAATTGCAAGTAATGCCTATAATATAGCTTGATCAACAGCCAATACAAAAACAAAGTATGTCTTGAAATGAATTTTACAACTTAAGTATTTTATTTACGTTATATTTAAAACAGTAAAATATTATGTTCTGAAAATTATAACTGAATATCAAGATTTTAAATCATACTTGCCAATACCAAACTAGCTCGGATATTTTTTTATTTTTTAATATTTTTTAATAAAAACTTTTTTCTCCCAATCTTTTTAAGAGTAAGAATGATTCAAACCTATTCAAAGAATCATTTTGTTTAACATTTACAACTTACAGTAGCTACAAAAGGCCGAACAGACCTTAAATATATACATATACTTTGCAACCCTGACCTGGATAAGCAGCTAGAAGAAGATGAATGGTTATCTATGTAAATTACTTTACACGTAGTATTTTAATTATAAAAATTCATTTACTACTGAATAAAAAAATGATTACTGAACATTTCATATCTTTTAATTAGAAACATATGTCATGCAAAATTGAAAATGGCAGAAAATAATAAAAATTATGCACAATTTTTAAGCACTTGAGGCAAACCTGAGATACTGAGGCAGATGATTATCTTTTGTAGTACAGTAAAATCGCGTTATAGTGGACCCGCTTATAACGGAATATCGTCTATAACAGACAAACAATTTGGTCCCCACTTTTAGCTGTAGTTTTGTTCGGTTATAATGGACATGCAGCGCCGCCTACAAGACGCGTGGCATGCCGGTGATGTCGGAATTATTAATAGTCACGCATCTGGTCAGGTAAAGTTGGATTACTACATGTACAGTATAATAATCTATACCACAAGTGTGTCTGCTGAGGTGTGGCATGAGTAAATGGTGTCCTGTAGTTGTGTTCTGGGCATAGAGCAACTCTGGATATAACGGACTTTGGATATAACGGACTGTTTTGCCAGGTCCCTTGAAGTCCGTTATAAATGGATTTTACTGTAATGCATTTTACTGTTCATCCTGCAAGATTATAAAGGAAGAAAAAATATTGCATTTTAAAATGTATTTTTTTAATAAATTGATGCTAATATGAGTAATTCTTAAAAGTGTCAGGTAAATATATGATTAAATAAGTAAGGGATAAACCGTGACAAGGTGTGTGGTTATACAATCAACGACAGCTTGGTGTAACTGCATACCTGGAAGTGGTTTATCCTGCCTATTCCTTGGCTAACAAACAAAAAAATAATAGAATAAACTACTCATGGTTAATTACCATAGAAACCATCAACAGACAGTTTTGAAAACTAAGAAAGATTATGCTGTTCAGAATGACTGCTTATTTATGAGTAAAAACTCACACGGTTTTTATATTTACATGTTTAATAAAACATCAAAACGCATTAATATAGAACTGGACTTAGGCTCCCGCGGAACTACCTATGCAGTTACAGAAAAATAATCAACACCCACATGACATAAGAAATAGTATTTACTAAAGCTGTGGCATAAGGACTAACAATTATTTTATCATCAGTCCTTTACAATTTATGCAATACAGGGTTCAGTCGATCTTGGAGCCTATTATAGCGGGAACACAAGGTATAAGGCAGTGGGCACTCTGGAAGCAATGCCAGTCCATTGCAGGGCACACAGTCACACACTACAGGTAATTTACAGACACCAGATTACCTGAATGCATGTGTTTGGACTACAGAGGGAGATCCAGAGAAACACCACAAGAACATCCAAACACAAAGACCTAGCAGCCGGAATCTAACGCACAACTGTGGGAGTATGAAACAAGAGTTCTAACCAGAGTGGGATGATCCCATGATATAGTGATCTAGGGGTGGCTTTCCCGAAAGCTTCATAACGATAAATAGTTCGATATCTAGTACTTAAGATCTATCGTTAATTAGCGAGTGTTTGCCGAAACCCTTTGTAACTAAAGTAGTCTTGTTTGTTATCTCGTTCGTAGATTTACGAGTGCTCTGACTCACTCGTTATTTTCTATGTCATTCTTTACTTGTACATGTGCTTGTTGCCCTGTCACAGAGATACAGAGATCAGCCAAAATACATGACAAAAATACATTGACATTCTTTTTTGGACAATATAACGATGCTGATGATATAATAAGAGGTCAATATTGCAGTAACTTTAGTCCTGGAGGGCTGGAGCCCTGTGTAGCTTAGTTCTTTCCCTGTTCCACCATAAATGATGCAGCTCAAGAGCTGTGTGGTAATTAGCACAAGGAGTAGAATCAGGTGTGTTAAATGAGTGGAAACCCAAAAATGTGCAGGGCTCTGGCCCTGCAGGACTGGAGTTGGGCACCCCTGGTGTAGAGTATAAAATAGCGCAAAGGGGCTCATTGTCGCAACACCTGTATGCAATTTGAGTACATAACAGGGTTGTGCACCATTCAGAACTGACTTGAGAATGACGTTGAAAGTCAAATTCAATTCATAAACTGGTTGAAAACACGGTGCAGAATCGCAATTCAACTTTGAATATAAGGAAGCACAATTAAAATGGAATTGATTTCACATAAATTCCTAAATACACTGAATCCCGCCCATGTCCCCCCACCATGCAATCACGAATATTTATGGCAGCAAGAAGTACGGTACCCTTTGGCCAGGCCCAACCCTGGATCAAGCACCTGCCAGAATGGTCTGTGCATCTCATTGTTATTTATAATGAATACCACATTTGAAGTGCCACCTATAGAATAAATAATTTAACTGTCATTTTGTGTACCATGGTGAAAGAGCACTTCATACAGTCATGCAAGTACCCATTCACAACCCTATCCATCTGACAATCCACCGACACTCACAAGAAAAGCTACTACAGACTCCTCACAAATGGTACACAGAAACTGTTAAATATGCAAAATCAATAAATATATGCCCATGGCAAATAACTTAGAGGGCTGATATAAACCAAATGCATAGTTCACTCACCAGTACATATATAATGTCAATATATACATGTACCATCTTGGAAGTAAATCTGTTATGTAATTATTCATGGTTTGCTAGATTAAATGACATTCATGTGCAGTATGATTACACTGAATTGAAATGAATTAAATTCTTAGTGTCATTCCAATTCATAATATAACAGGGTGTGGCCAAGTCAATTCAAAATCCAATTCATAAATTCTGAACAACCCTGGTAGGCTACATAATGAGCTAACCAATCAAACTTGATATGTGTTCAGTCATATCTTTTGAATTGGGAAGGTGAATCACCCCTCACGGCCAGCAATGGCAGAGAATTGTGCAAGCCAACAGAAGACTGTATTTGAGACAGCGCCATCCAGGAAGCGAACTTGCTTTTGCCGGTGATCATGAACTCTTTGGACTGTCAGTAATGAACAATTCATAGAGAAATACAGGCTGACCTGGGGTGAAATAATGAGCTTCCCTGGTTGGGTGCTGGATAAATTGTACACAGGAATTTTGCCCTCAGTGCACCATGCAGCTTCTGACAGTTCCCTGCTTCTACACCCGTCGTGGGTTCCTGCAGACCTACAGAAGCACATGGCCTCACCAAGGCTGCTGTGTCCTGCATCTGTGCAATGATCACATTTCTGTTACACTATGTGCACAAATACCTACAATGTCCAGCAGGAGGAGGTGCCTTACATGACACTAAAATTGATTTTCATGCCATTGTAGGCATACCTGGCATTGTAGGTGCAGTGGATGGAGCCCTCAGCTCTATTCATACTTGCAGCCTCTAGAATCCCACTTGCCTGTCAAGAAGGGCTCCTTACACTAGGCCTAAATGTCCAGGTGATATGCAGCCATCAAGGACATTTTACAGACATTGATACCAAGTGGCCTGGGAGTCCACATGATGCTTATATCTGGTCCAGCTATGGAGTGTCAGATGGCAAAGGATGGTGTGTTTGCTGGTGGCTGGTTATTGGGAGACAGCAGGCATTCTCTTAGCAAATACCTGCTGATTCCAGTGTTGAATCTCCAAACCGTGACAGCACACCAAAGAACACACACTGCTGTAGAGGGGCTTTGGGCATGTGGATGATCCGATTCTGGTGCCTACACGAGTCTTTGGGAGCTCTAAGGTTTCCCCCTGAATGTTGCTCTGCTGTTCTTGTTATGCGTAGTATGCTGCACAATATTGCAGTAACTGTTTTACGAAAATATATTTTTGACCCCCTCAACAAGTTGCTTTACGGCTTCTTTTGAGAAATGTTACTTCTTTTTCCTATTGCTGCTCACCATTGCATTTATAAGTAAGCAACATCACATTTTGAGCCTATTTATATTTTCAACAGATGGGTTGAGGTATTGTGGTCTTAATTACGGGTGCTTTGATGTGTTTTTATTGATTTTTCTAATTAGTTGGTGTTTTTTTACATTTGTATATATGTGGTATGACAATCATAACATACGTCACCATTCAAATACATGGAATCGATGTTCCTGTTAACGTCAGTCTGTGCTTTTCTCATACGGAGGCTGAGGAGGAGCCAGCAGAGTTTGTCTGTTAATTCTGAAATAATGAAGGGTTTTGGGAAACGCACGTAGACCTCGCTCGTTCTTTACCTACGTCGTTCTTTACCTTGTTCGTTATTCATTAAGACCGATCCCTTTAGGGAAAGCCATCCTAGAACAGAACGCACTTTTTCCCTTCAATTTTATAAGGTTTGTAACGTTTTAGACCCGTCAGGATGGAAAACAAAGAAAGAGGAATGATTTGTAGTTTGCCTGAGTATGGTTGTTTTTTCTACTAGTGGAATCTGATATATGGAAAGCTGATAATGTAAAGATCAAACCAATCAATCAAAGAACTCATATAAATGGCATAAAAACAGCAGCTAACATAATACCTGCGTAACGTGAAAGAGCTTCTGGGGAGAACTAACCATGTGAATCGTAAATAGTGATCAGATTCCAGGCCTAACAACTTACACTGGACTGAGCAGTTCAGAGCTTGCTGTACAGCAACAAGTGCTTGCATGTGAGAAAATCACTTTTGTGATTAATGTAGCCAAATCAAATACTGACTAAAACTGACATCTCTTCTGAAGAGATTTCCAAGTTAGTGTTGCACTCTGGGACAGTCTTTTCAAAAATAAATAAAATAAAACGGTAACATTTTACTTGAGGGGACACAAATAAAGTATATTCTTCAGTCACTTTGCATTACTTTTAAGATAATTACAGTATTTTTGTTGATTTCAAATGAATGCATTTTTCAAACACAAAGTATATTATAACAATATAAAATATTATATCCCATTATATTTTCATATACATTTAAAAATTTATTAAAGTTACTGGTCTATTACAAAAGATCGATTATACAATATTTTTCATGCTTTTAAAATATATTACTTTCAATATGTGTAACATGTATGAAGTAAAAACATATACTATATGATACTACTTATCAACAAACCCTTCAAAAAACCAAAAAAAAATATATCTAAGTAGCAGAAGGGAAACCTCAGACCTCTTTACTGCGATGATTGCTTCATGAATTTTGTAGAACCATCTAGTTAAGTGGCAGGCAGAATTGCAAAAGCTATTGAAAGGCTACAGTTCTAAGTCTAAGAGAGACCTGGCAATTAAGGTACCTTACCTGAACTGATTTAAAGCTAAGCCTAACAATGCAAGCTGTAGATTTGTCTTTGGATCAAAGTGCCTGCTGAGCAAATAAAAACAATTAGGTAAATTGGAAATTTCATGGTAGCAGAATTTAATACTTTTTGAAAAGCCAATAACATAGAACCAATATTGCTGGCACATACAAGTAAGTAATTCAATCTGAAAAAAATACATTTTTAACTTGAGCTGAAACTTCAAAACGACTTGCATAAAAGTCACAAATGTCATACTCCTGTAAAATACCCTGTCATCTCGATTAAATATACCTGTAATAAAATAGGATTTACTATAACTGGTGCTTTTTGACAGAAAAAAATAAATTTTACATGGAATAACTGTATGTGAAGTTGTTCATGCAGAAATCATGGAAACAGGAAACATTTTTGCAAAACAAACTAACAAATAAATAAGCCTGAAACAATACCAATATAAACTTTGATTTGCCAGAATCAGCCTTCACAAATAATGACAAAGACAGAGCGAGAAAAACAGGAGCAACAAAAATGTCCAGAATTTTCACAGTGGGCTAAAGTGCACAACCAAAATGGCACAATCATTTCATTGATTAGTGCGTTTTTATCTTACAAGAGGGATCTGACAATTGTTAATTAAGAAAATAATGCTGAAGTGTTTTTGTTTCCAATGTCCATAGGGTGCAATTTTCACAAAAACAGTCTCACAAAAAAAACAACATAGGTGTTTTGGTTAAGATTCTAAAAGATTCCAGGGATATACTTTGATATAAATAGCAGCTGTAGTACCAGTAATTCACACTACATAGCCAGAAATTCAATAGTACAGTCACAAATCAGTCATATTTTTACAAATCTCTATCAATCCAAATAGCTTTGGTCCTTGTTTAGGTGTTCCCCTTGAACTCGTAGCACATTCTCATAAATTCAGGTAGTTCTTATAAAATATTTGATATCTGACTTCTTGATTTCTATTTTTTAAATGGTGTTAACTTTTGCCAGAAGGGAGATGGGCTCCTTTTAAAATCATTTATTTCAAAAATTTCTGATTGTGCCAAGCTGCCTGGTACCACGTACTGTCCTGGATCCATGGTGCTCACAGATGGAGCATAAAAAGGAGCCATTGATCTGTTTTGACTTACACCTGGATTTGAAGAAGAAAAAGAAACAGAAGTGTAGAAAAAGAGACAGAGCCAGAAAAAACAAGGAAGACCAAAAAGAACACTGTTATTACTATTTGAAATGTATACATATATACACCCATATACAAATATGGGTGTTTCCATATATGTATATATATATATATGGTGGAAAATCGTCAAAGAAACAGACAAATAAGCATTTAGGCAAATTTTGATTACAACACTTAGTATTGTATGTCAGTAGACACCTTCAGTTTTGCAGAGCACAGAGGAAAAAGCAATGCTTCACTGGTAAAGGATCGTTGCATAAAATATTCAGGGTGTTTCTTGACGCTTTTCTGTATTCACTTCTGGATTATTACTTAAAAAATAATCACAAAAGTGAACTATTTACACTATTAACAAAAAAGTCTAAAAGGTGCCATGGCATCTTAAAAGTCTATTATTCAGAAGTCTTTGAGGGTTAACATTTGTTGTAACTTCCACTAAATTTATATTTTAAAATCATAACAAAACTGTACACATTTACTTATACACGTACTGGGCCTAAATAAATTAAAGTTACACAGGGATGCTCCGTCCTGGTCTTCCCAGACCTTTCCGGTTTTGTTCAATTGTGCTTTTAATATATGAAATTAATGACATTATTTGCATGATAAGATTTCCTACATGCTATTTCATGTATCAGGGGAAATTGAGAATAACAGGACTCTCAAAAGCCAAGCCTAGGTGCCCCTAACGTCCCCATGATGTGATGTAAACCTGTTGTTTTGACCTTGTGCAGATGTTCTTTCGGCACCCACAATGGGACATTCCATTTTATAAAAATCTTAGAATTAGATAAAAAAAACTTGTATTTGTATTTGTTTTTGTTACTTATGGTTAAGGCTACTTACTTATGGTTAAGGTTGCTTACTTATGGTTAAGGTTGCTTACTTATGGTTAAGGTTACTTACTTGTGGTTAAGGTTAAGGGCTGGGTAGGGGTTAAGGTTGCTATAGTTGGGAATAAGGTTATGCCCATAGAAATGACCGGAGAGTCCCAACAAAGCTATAGATACCTAATCCACTAGAGTGTGTCTCTGTGTGGAGAATGAATTTCTCAGACTAAACAACAGCTGCCATGGCATCTTGATTAAGCAAAGTTTTATAAGCAGGGTAACTTACTGTCTACAACAGGGGCCGCCAATCACTTCATTATTGTTTGCAAAAATTGCTTCAGGATGAACATGTATTAATATGTATTAATAGAAATGTGTTCAAGGTTTTAGCTAAACAAATGAAAAAAATGTAAAGGGAGTCTAGATAGAGAAGAATTTTTTCTGCAATATGTAAATCCACATATTAGAAATTATTAACAGAGAAAACAATTCTGCCTAATCTGACCACAGCACACATAAAAAATGAAACTGTCCGTTATCTCATTTTGGCATATTTAAAATGACATTATAGTACGGATATTTTAATTTCCTCAATATTCAGGCATGGATTTTCTTTTATTAATTTTTAACAACTGGCTGTCTAATTAGGGTCATTGTTCTATGAGACTACTCTAAGACACGAGATCCTATTCCAATGGAGGGTTTTGGAACTATGTAAAAAATCCATAAAACATACTACTTAGAATATCACAAAAAAGACGTTGGTCTATTTTTTGATTTTGAAGTTGATCAGTTAACACTGCACTGTTTTCTTCAATCTACAGACAGCCCAACTGAACTACTGCTTCCGCACTTTCCCACAATTCCCAGTTTTAATTAGTTATCTAAACTGTGTGTGTAAACAATAAGCTTTTATTAAAAGTAACTGCATTCCTTCAAACTAAAGGACAAGCGAATCTCTAAGATATTGTGGAAATATCACTCACATTTTTTGAGACACTTGATATGAGGGGACTTTTGAAATGGTAATAAAATACAAATTCTGCAGCCATGCTGGCGGGACAATTTTTTGTTTTCACCAAGCTCAGACTTCAAGAGCGTTTGACTTTTTTGCAGAGCAATTTACATTTCCTGAACTTATTAGGTATATTAAAATTATGTAATTTATATCTCTGATTTAATAATCACTATTCCCGAAATTGGCTCTACCACTGCAGTTTTAAAATCAATTGACGCAAGACTAGATAAAACATTTTAAACCATTAAATTTACTGCAAGTAACCCATCACAGACAATCAATTAGTATAAGATGAATGTTAATTTCTTTAGTTGTTTTGAATTTTCAATAGTTTGAATCTGCAGGGGGTTAATTACAACAGTGGCAAATTTGACTTTTTAGACAATAATATAATGGGAGTCTGTTGTAAACCAAAAAAAAATAAAAATAGAGAACCTTGTTATGTTACGGTAATAAGCACAAGTATATGCACTGCGACCATGATTTTTTACTTTTTTTAACTGAAAGAATTAGTTTTAATCAACCAGTCCATTTGCTTAAGTGATTTGCCTACTAGGCATGTTGACAAGGCAGATGTCACTTGAATGCAGCCTAATGGTAATATACTTGTATTTACTTATATATTTATATATATACTAGTGTATTATATAATTCTTACATAATTGTATGAATTATTCACATGCATTTTGGATTTTAACATTTGTTTCTAAATGTATGATGCATGTTAGAAGGTTTTTTCTGGTTATATGTTCAGCTTTCTGAAAACTGCAATGCTGCTTTTGGCCATGTAGAGGCGCGTGACTTAATGCAGACCTCCAGAGCACATACTGAAAAATGCACTTAAATGCAATTAAGTCAGTGGCAGGATGCACTTAGGGGTCATTTACATGCAACAAGCCCATATTTTGGTGTTTCTCTGCCCAAACTGTATAAATTGCGTAAGTGCACTTAAACCCTACACTTAAGTTGATCGGAGAATACACTTAAGTTAAAAAACCACGGAGCTAGGCGCTTTCTTGACTTGAAGACGTGGGAGAATTGACCCTTAATGTTTTGCAGTTTTGGGGTTGGCCCATTTTTTTGCCCAGGAGTGTATGCATTGTTGAAATGGAACACAAAAAGACTAATAAAAATATTACGGAACTCATTTAAAAAGATGCTTATTGTAGGAACTATAGGATGAAGGGGAGTTAAGTTTTGCTTGAAATTGCTTCCTTTACGTAGACAGTTATGAAACTAATTTTTAAAAGATACATATTTCATAGGTTAAAATGAATTTCAATGTTACAATAAATTTGAATATTCAGTTTCACTGTTACCTATTCTAATCGCATGGACTAATAAACAAATGCTGAGTATATTATTATATATTTTTTAGCATTTTCTGTATTTTATCAAATAGGTAGAATGGACACAAAACACAATTTAAAATAGTTCAAATTCATTGCTCCTCCACTCAATCCATTCAAAATGTGTGTTGATCAAAGTGATGCTAAATATGCCAAATTATTATTATTATTTTGCTTCTACATGTGATGTTGATTTTTCACAAATCCAATGTTTCCCTGCTGTCATGACTGAAGTATTGATGTATTGGCGACCCCCACTATATATAATACTCTCATGGTAAATTAATATACCTTTATCTTTTTCATACCATGTCCATAAAAAATGTCCATCTTTCTCAAGATGATATCTATAAATGAATCTGAAAATTCAAAAAAATACTTCATCTTGAGTTGCCCATGTGCAAAAGTGATTACTACAATCTATTTGGTTAAACCAAATTATTACTGAAAGTATATACATTTGTATAAATAAATATACTGAGATACAGACACACACACATAACAAAAAAAATCACATAACCAGTAACAAGTCTGAATAGTTATTTTACAATCATCTACATAATGGCATTGTACCCAGTAAACTTCAATTATTGGTTAAGTAAATACAAGGGCTTGGTCTTTTCATTGCTGTTTCAGTGCTGTTCTACAGTTTTGGAAGACTCTGTATTACCGTTGTCATTTAATTTTAAAAACAACTGAACATACTACCAATATTACTCAGCTATCCAATATGAAAGGAACACCTATCTACAGTGGCGTATGGGAGATCCATAAAGCTACACTGGGCCTTCAATGGCAATTTGTGGAGCCAATGATGCCAATACTGCAACCTGAGCAACATGCAAACCAACATAGATAATGGTTTCAGTATTAAGGAGTCGTGTGACCATTAGCTGAACGTAATGCCCTACACCTACCAAATAACAAAACTGTACGATTAGCACTGCTGCTAACATTAACAGTCAGAGGGACGGAAAACTGGGAGTGTTCAAATTAGCAGTAAGCCAAGGCTGGATGGATTGGTTGACTAGCTAACTCTAGTGAGAACACCAGGTAAGACATTTTTATTAACAGTAAAACATACATTCAAGTTGATCTCTGAGACTAGCCTACAGATTTTCTTTTCTTCAGTAGTCTGCTAGCCATGCCGAAATAGAACACTTACCTACCGCTACAGTCTGCTATGATAAATGGTGAAAAGAGTAACGTTATTTTAAGCGATTTTGCCCTTCTCTTTAGCCTGCCTTTTCAGTGCTCCATTTTGATATTTTATCTTCATCCTTTCTATACTTCTGTTATTAAGGCTTATATCCAGGGATTGACAGAACTGGTACACAAGTACGCATTCATCTTTAAAAGCGATACGTGCGCCAATCAACTAATGTAACAGCGCAAATATGTACGTATTTTATGTGCATTTTTGCCGATATGACAAAAAATCACCGTGCATTTTAACTTCTATACCACAAATGAAGTACAAATTAGCATATAAAGGTTAAAATGCATTTCTTGTCATAGCACAAATGCACGTAAAATGCGTACGCATTCACGCTGTTACAACAATTGATTTCCGCACGTATCACTTTTAAAGGTGAATGTGTACTTGTGTACCAGTTATGTCAGTCCCTGCTTACATTCATTCATGAAAATATTGCATAGTGACTTGGCTGGACAGCGAGATCTTAGGTTTTTTTTTTGAGTAATTGCTATATTCAGTGGGCATTTATATTTTTCAACCAGCAAATGTTTGCTTAACAGGAAGGCTTGAGTATGACCAATTTAAAGCCAGTTGCTTTGCAAAACACAGATATGTTGATACAAATCTGACCAGGACTCTACTCTGTGTGATGGCCCCCTGCATTGCAGAGGCTGTGCTGGTGTCACATACGCCACTGTCTATATTGGTATCTTGAAATACACAGTTGTGGCCAAAAATATTGACGACACTGGAGTTTTTCATGTGATCCAAAAAAATATTAAAATCACAAATATTGGGCGTTAGCATATTTGTTATCTTTATTTGAATTAGAACACAGAGGAAAGCCAAATCGAATCGTATTTCACACAGAACTCCAAAAATTATTCTGACAAAATTATTAGCACTCTAGACCTAATATTTGGTAGCACAGCCTTTGGAAAGAATAAATGCAAGCCAGAATTTCTTCTAGCCATGAATGAGTTTCTTGCACCTCTCTGCTCTCTTCTTTTGCAAGCTGCTCCAGGCCTCCCAGATTTTCTTCTGATCTTTTCACTGGTGTTCTAGGGGATTTAGATCAGGACTCACTGTTGGCCACTTCAAAATAGGCAGTGCTTTGTTTGAAACCATTTCTGGGTGCTTTTTGAAATGCACTGTAAGTCATTGTCCTACAGAGGGACCTTCAACAGATCAACAGAGACCAAACTTTCTGATGCTGGGTCCTACATTGTGCTCCAAAACGTCTTTGTACTCTTCAGACTTCATGATGTCATGTACTGTTGTACCTTTTGTCTGAAGGTCAGCTTGGGATCTGTTTGGCAGATTAAGGTTCTCTTTCCACCATATGGGCAATACTTTGCTGCAATCAGTTTTTTTTGCTGCCATACACGTCCATGGAGTTTGGCTACAATACCACAGACCTTAAACTTCTTGATAATGTTGCATACAGTGGACACAGTAATGGGAAGTTCTCTGGAGATAGTTGTGTATTTTTGAGGTTGTCCATGCTTTCTATGATTTTGTTTCATCCCTCCTTATGCGCTTCTCTACTCTTCCGTCTTTTCTCCATGCTCGGTGTGGAACACACAGACATGCAAAACACATCCTGGATCAACTTTTCTCTAGGTAAATAGGCTGAAATCAGATAGCCAGATACCATAAACTGTCACAGGTTTGAATAAAAAGTAAAGTACCACCACCTGCTTGAAATTCAACTATGGCAACTTCATTCATTTATAGCGTTCTGTGTGAAATAAGATCAGATTCACCCTTTTTGCCAGTTGTTATTTTGTGTGCGTGCTGTTCCACTGCACATAAAGGAAGAACATGTTATTACCAAAACAACATCAACATTTTTGTGAAAGAATTAGTGCATAATATGAAAAAAAACTGCAGAGATTTGCCCAATATCTTTGGCCAAAGCTGTATTGCACACTCTGAAAATAAGAATGGTAACATTATTAGTAGATATCTATTCATTTCTAATGAGAAACTGAAGAATCTTTGCTGCACTAAATTCCCCAATAAATTGCTGTGGTTGCTGAACTATGTCTAACTTGGAAATATTTTTTTTTAAAAAGCCGAGCAGTGAAGACAGTCCAAAACAGCAATTAAGAGACTGGGTGACAAGATCTGAAATAATGCCAAAGAAGAAAAAGTACTGGGGATCACCTGGTATTTCTTTGTTGCCTCACCTTTCTGTTTAGCTACTTTTCGCACTGTCGTGGCAGCTTGTCGCTTTTGATATTCCGAAATTTCAAAACCTGTAAAACAACCAAATAAAGACGCTTGCTCAAAATTACAGTACCAGTTTGCTTTATTTTCCTAATTTTAATTTTAATATTAAAATAACAAGTAGACCAACATCACTTTGGTTAACAAAAAATAATTAAAAAATAACTTGTCAACTATTTCCTGTCCTTGACCAGTTAATTACATTTACAATAATCTGGCTTTAAGGCTAGAGTTTCACACATTCCTGGATTGCAGTGCATATTCTTGAGCATAGGATTTATACAAAATAAACAAGCTATGTGATAAAGCATTTCAAGGTGAGAGAAATCTATCCTTTAGCGAACACCAACGCTGGAGTGATTAATTGGGAGAAGCGAGAGGATTCCTGATGGGTCACCCAGGTCACAGGCTGGTGACGAGCATCAAGAAATAATTTTATGTAAATGCTATAGCAGGGATTACTGAACTAGTTCGGAAGTGGATGGTGGTCATAACAACTGTCAAGCTATCAGCCTCCAGATCAAGAATCCAGTTCACAGATTCCACAGAGAACCAGTCAATTAATCTCACATTTACTATTTCTGTGTATCTTAAATGCCATCATTGTTCAATGTCTTATTGCAAGGTATTGTGAGTTTCTCCTTACTGAGTATCCTTCTATTTTTTTCTGATTCCTGACTTCCTTTGTGTCACTGCCTTCTTGCCTGTGGTTTCCTGACTTTGTTTTACATTTGGTTTGCAATCTGCTCACGACCCCAGCCTGTTTCTCCAGTTTTGATTCCGGAATTGTGTTTTGGCTCTGTTGTTATTCATAAACAGATTAAGGTAAACGTGGATCTTGCTCCTGGACCCTGACTAAGTTTATTACAGTGATGCTACATCCATTGTGTAACAAATAAACTAATTAAATAGCATTTTCATCTCAAAAATTAAATTGGGGCTAAGATTTTTTAAAAGTTTGTTCATTAAAAGGTTATGACTTTAATCTAAAGGTAACTATTATTATATGGCTAAAATCTGGTCAGAACACAGTTTCTATGGTCTTGTTAATCAAATATGATTGCCTTAACAGTATTACCCACAGTTATTCATAACTAATGTTTATTGAACCATAGGGTTATCAATAAAATTTCCAGACTCTGATTTTACCATTAAACAGTGTAGTATGCTGTCAGGATAATTTGAAAAACAATGAAAAATCAATAACTCACAATACATCTGATACTGCTCAAACATACTTGCCTATTTTTTCATCTTCTTGTACCATTTTTCGCTCCTCTTGGAAAGCTCTGAGCCATCGAATCTTCTCTTCCAGCTTTTTGGCATGGAAGATGTGGCTTTCTTCAGTGTCCTTGTTGTGCAACTTGAAGGCATTTTTAACACTAACGTTGAAGTCATCATCCCTGCCATCTTCTATGTCGATCATTTCATACCTGTCCATATCGATGCGACCTTTGTAGTAAAGGACATCTCTGCGTATCAAGTCCTGAGGTAAATTGAACCAAATTTGTTAATAACTGACCCAAAATCTGGTGACTCACAAATATGCTGATTTAAAAAAATATTCAATGTTACCTTCAGATCTCTTACTGCAGCCTTGTAGCCTGAAGGGGTACGTTTTTGTCCATGCTGCCCACTTAATTAGCTTTGATTAACTGCTGGCTGAATAAACTTGCATAATTTGAATTTATAAATTACTAGGGGACTTCATGTTGTTCTTATACTATTTTTTTACTTATGGAATACATGTAATACAAAAATGTAAATGCACTATTTTTATTCCATGTTGTTTGCCAAAATCTAAACAACAGACAAAAGGAATGTCTCCTTGATTATTCCCGCACATTATATTTTTCATAAATGGGAAGGAATTATATACCTAGATTTTTCAAAATACAAGCTTCAGTCCTTATACAGTAGCACAGTATTCCTCAGCAACTGGTATACCACAAGTAATGTTAGTTTTCAGCCAACAGCTCCATCAAAGTTAATTAAATCTCTACATCCTTAGGCCTGTGAGCCTGGAATTTAATGTTTTGTCTGTTCCTAAGCCAGTATGTTGTCTTGAATTTGAGGATATATCAGACAAATTAAGTTTAACAACTCAATTTCTTTTATTATGCTTTATAATTTATTATACATAACCACCCTAGTAATAATGCATAATAAAGCATAATAATGCATAATAAATAAATAAATGCGTAGCAATAATATCAAGAAATAATGGCAGGGGACATACTAAAACAGCCTACTTTTTAAGGGACATTGTCACTGTGGGATGGTAATGATCTAGCAGTTGGCATTTTAAATGTTTCCTACTTTTAGAGGCAGCCATACATCTGCCATCTCATGTGTAGATAAATACAAGGGCATTCATATCCTAACGTTATCCTCATGTTACAGATCTACATTTTAAGTCCCGAAACTCATACCTTTTTGCAGAGAACCATCTGATGATCAAAAAGAAAGAAAACTCTCTGCTGACTCCTCCCATAGGGTTGATAAACCCAGGACATCTCCCCGGTATAAACCAGCTCAGAGCTTCTGTCCAAAATGTCATCCCCCTACAGAACAACAAGAGCTGGAGTCATAAAATCATCCATTACTTTTAACCAAAATAGGAACTAGAAAATGGGGTGACAAGAGACTGGCATGAAAATATTCTTTCAGATGTGCAGGTACAGTATATACGTATGATTTATCAGATTGCTATTAGAATTTACTTAATATTATCAGCCATACTGGTATTTTACAACTTAAATATTGTATATTATATATTTTTTTTGATATTGCTGAAGGGAAGGACGGTGAGATGAAGCTAAAGTGGAAAAAGCCATTATTTACTAGAGAGGTAGCCTACATAGTCCTCTGAGCTCGGGAGAATATTATGCAATGCAATGCAATTTTATTTATATAGCGCATTATCACAACATTACATTGTCTCAATGCGCTTTACATTTC
>JAOYFF010000039.1:1768776-1785211 GCA_025773925.1 Cryptomyrus ogoouensis | reverse complement strand
ATCCTCCAGGGGCCGGCAGATGAATCAAACAAGACAAAATGATATGACTAAGCTAGTAAAGGGTTGAAATATCAGTCAATGCATATTAGTGACATGCTTAAGTCAGGAGAACTCATATGAAACTTAATTACTAATTGTATTGCGTTTGATTTATATAAAAGTTACCTCACTCAAAACTGCGGTGGTAGTCGGGCTGGCAACCCAAAGGAAGGCGTGGCAGCTGCCAACCCATAGATCTAACACTGACAACTAAATATGACCACAGAGCCAGAAGCTGGAGTGATGTGAGCAAACACTATGGATTTTATGGTAGTAAATTTATTTCGTGAAATCTTTGTAATAATGCACAATATTTCCCAATGCAACTTGGTCGTATTCTGGTAGATCTGGCAGTTGTCCATGCAAAGTTTCAACCAATTTTCTAGCAGGAATTAGGCGCTATGGTAATACTAATTCTTAATACTGAGCAAAATCTTTATAATTACGCATGTAATGCATATTATGTCTCCCATTCCAAATTGATCCAGCAGCCTGAGCTTCTGTCAGTCTCTGAAAAATTATGGCATTGAATGCTGAACTGAAGTCAATGAACAGCATTCCTCTATAGAAGTCCTTCTTGTTCTGGTGCGAAATGGCCAGGTTTAGCCAAAACTATGGCATCAGTGCACCAGCTGGGATGACAGATGAACTGGAGAAGATCAAGTAAGGTTGGGAGTGTAATTTTCATGTACCTTGTGACTTTTTATGTAACACTAATTGTTCAAAGCACTTCATCAAGACTGGTGTGAAGGCGACTGGGAGACAGTTGTTGTGGCGGAAGTCAGTTAACCTTTTCAGTATAGGTATGATGGCGGTGGCCTTCAAGCATGTGGGTTCGACTGCATGCTTCAGCAAAATGCTGAAAATGTCTGTGAGGACAAATGAGATACCAAGATGGTGCTGCAGTGACCACCCCATGACCAGAAAAGTATGCTAAAGGTGTATTGTTAAAATATTTGATAAATTTTTCATTAGAACTCACTGACATGCACATCACAAGCACTCAGAACCATGTATATGACTGCAAGAAATTCTGGACATCCAAAAATAAGGCTCAATTCACCAGCTCAGAATACCAACAGAGGACATATCTCAAGAGCTAGCTGCAGACACCAGGACAGGATACCACGGAGCTGCTTGCAGTTGTCCAAACGGCATGGATGGAAACGGAGAGACGATAAATTAAAGATAATTCCAACAGGCTACTTAACCACTGGACCTTGCCAGCTACCCTGTCTCTCTTCATATCGAATGTTCACTCTCTGCACAACACACTAGACTGATTTAGACTTCAGCGGACAACCCATCATGAGATGAGGGACTGTTGAATTTTTATTTTTATTGCAACATGGTTCCATTACAACATCTCTGATATGGTTGACTGCCTTCTGCACCAACAGAGGAGCTTCAACATCCTGCAAGATTCACAGAGTTGATTTGTGCATCGAATAATAAGGAATTGTGCATAAACGCTGCAATACTCACAAGTCAGGCAGTAATGCTAAGGCAGCTCTGTGCATTGTCTACCGAGCCTTCAGTGAACTCCAGACTAACCATCTCAAAGGCTTTTTCGTTGTAGCTATAGTTTTGTTCAGTAGACCTGGAAGCCATTTTACCCAAATTTTACCAGTACATAGCATTTCTGACCAGAGTAGAGAACAAACTGGACCCCACCCACCAGCTCAGCCTCTCAGACCACATCTCAGTACTGCTTATGTCAGCATACACCACACTGCTAAATCAGTCCAGACCAGTCCAGCAACAGTCTGGCCAGAAGGAGCTGCCTCAGCTCTACAGGACGGTTTCAAATCCCCAGATTGGAACACGTTCAAAGACGCTACCACCTATGGCCATCACTGCTTTGCGTCAAATTTTCTGTTCTGCCAAAAACTGCATTCTGTCCTTCACGCTTTTCTCAGACAGTTTCGCCCCTTTTAACACATCTTCAAGATGCCAAACCAGCCTAGATACCCTACTTGTAATCATCCTTCTAGCTAAAGTCATTTTCCCTGAGCTAATAAATTCTTCTGACACTTTACACAGGCTTTTCTCCCCCTGTCATTCAAAGGCATAAATGTCAAAAGGTGGTCATCCATGCATGAGGTGGTTTTAGGTCTTCAAAATCCTTTACTTCTAGCAATAAAATAAGCAGGTATAGAAAAAGGATGGATGGATGGATGGATGTTACACTTCCATGTCTCAGTTAATAGCACAAAGACTTGATGTAATACCGGAGCCTGACACCAGGGTGCACCTAAATTACTTTATAAGAAAATGCAAGCTGATGCAAGAATCCCTTCTGATGCTGAATAGCTTAGACTAAATATTAAGTTAATCTATATTCAAAATGTAAAAAACAGGACTGCTTTATTTATACAACACCGTTCATTTTCTGTCAACACAGATCTTCATTTGCATCATAGAAAGCTTTCACTATTGCTAGAAATAAAGGATGATTGGTGAGACTATTAGCCATAAACATTTTTCCTTGTTAATATTCATGTAGAGTGGCATGATGGTTAGCACTGTTGCCTCACACCTCTGCAACTGGGGTTTGGATACATATGTGTGTTGAGTTTGCATATTATCGCCATGGTGTCATGGGGTTTCCTTCAAGTATGGGTTGTGATAAAATTAAATTTATGCTAATTTATGTGAAATACATAATAAGAATGTCTTGTACCGAAATGGTTAAAAAATCTGAGAAAACATCTAAGTGTTATTTGATTAAATATTTAGTTAAATATGTAATTGGATTTAAAAAAAAAAATAAAAAATAAAGCAAATGGAGTGAATTAATTAATAATCTATCAGTTCATCCATTTTTCAGAACTGTTTATTCTACACAGGGTTGGAATGAGACAAAATACTAGGGAGGATAAGACAGGGGATACCCTAGACAGGTTTACATCCACCACAAAGCACAACATTTATCAATAATTCTATAGTCAAATATGAGTATAATTACATTCTTTGTTTTAATATTTAAAGGTGCCTAGAATTGCAGATTCCTTCTTGGTCAGTGTATCTAGTAAATTATAAAATCTAAGGATTGGAGTACTAGTATGTATACTTTTTATTTATTATAGTGAAACCATGATAGTTCAGTCCTGGCCAGTAAATTTACCATATGGTCCTACATTTTAATTAGACACAAACTAGGGAGGGAGTTATGTGGCAAGGAACTAACAAGACATGAAAGATGCTGTTGGCAAAAATGCTCATTAAAATTCCAGTCATAAATCCAAGCCAGTATCTATTTTGATCTTCAAAGAGATTGCCCATATGTTTTTCTTTTACTCAAAGGGGGTTAAATCATCTTATGACACAAAAAAAAATTAACTGCATATTTTCAAGGTATAAGATAATTATATGTTTATATATGTATGATTCGAAAATATTTAACAGAAACATGCTGACGAAAAAATCAATTGAAACAGTATTTAATACTACTCTAAAAACATAGACAATTTTACGCTGGCATACCTTCCTAGAACAAATGTTTATAATAATAAAGGCAACTGACTGAGAAAATATGTGACCCATCCATTTAGCAAGTTAGTTAATAAAGAACCTCCTTTATTGAGAATAGCCTCTGACCAGCCAGGGAGGTGATTCGGAGGTACAGTAATTTAGCACATTTATACTATTCATGCATATTTTTTGGTTGACTTGCTTGAATGGCTTGCTTGCTTGAATTCCAATCACACCATTGCATTTCAATAGGACTGAGACCAAGACTCTGAATTCTATTGTTTGATTTACTCCAGGAATGATCCAGTTCTGGATCATTCCTATGTTACAGGAGTTTAACAGTGTCAACTTCATTTTGCATTTCATATCACAGATAACAGAAACATGTCCTGAAGAACTGCTGTAGGGTTGCCTGGTAGAACTTGGAATACGTCGGTTCCACAATGATTGCATGCCATCCAGGCCCCGAGGCAGCAAAGCAGCCCCACATCATTATACCTCCTCCACCACGATTCACTTTTGGAATGAGTTTTTGGTGCTGATATGCAGTATCTTGTTTATTCCAAATTTAAAGTTGTCTACTTTTCATTTTTGTCTCATCTGGCCACAGTACAATACTCAAGGAGTGTTGTTGTGCATCCAAGTGGTCTTTTAAAATCCAACGACAGGCAGCAGTGTTTTAAAAATTATGATCTATTTTTCTTGAAGGGCAATGGCTCCCTTCTTGAAAAACCTCCATGAATGCCACTATTATTTAATATTTTCTTACAGCAGACTCCTGAACACAGACACTATCAAGTGCAAAAGACGTCTGCAGGTGCTTAGCTGTCTTCCTAAGGTTCTTATTCACCGGAGAATGAAATGTCCTTATCCTGTTCTTTTTAGAACACCCATTCCTAGAACCAGTAGCAAAGGTGCCGAAATTCCTCCATCTTTAAACAAACTGTCCGATTGCGGAGTGAGGGATGCCCAATGTTTTAATAGTCCATTTTGATGTTTTCTGGGGTTCTCTGAACTCTCATTTAATTGGTACATACGGGACTTGAATTCTGTTCTGAAGCTAAACAAAATAGATTAAATATAGCAGGATGGGTTAAATCTGCACCTTTTTCAATAGGTTGCTATCCTACAGGTTCACATACCTTTTCTCTCAGTGACGCCGATTGTTTAAACCTTTTGTTTAATTAGGATATGGCAATCTAGAATGTTATTTGTGTCTTTCCTTTTATCATATCATGTATTACAAGCTATTTTTGAAGAAATCTGGGTAACCCAGAAGGTTTATTTCTGCAGTAATGCAAAATAATAATTTAATGATACAAGCAAGATGTAAAAATGTTCTAAGGCAGTTTCTAGTCAACACCTTATGACATTTTTAGTCACAGTTCATCTTATAAACGCCAGTCATCTCTCATGAACGTTAACTGATTTCATGTGTTCCTATTGGATTTAATTCCAGCAAGAGTTGTCATTGACATCATTAATTAACATAATAACTTCAGTTGTATACGAAAAGGAAAGGCACCTTTTAAACTTGCATAATGCAAAGTATGTCATTTAAAACAGAAAGCTGGAATAAAAGTAAATTCTGCTGATAGTGCTTGACAAGCCCACTGCTGGATATATCTCCTTACCTCCCAGTCCAAAACAGAAGCCTGCCACTGAGCGATCTTGTCAATGTTCTCCAGTCGTCTCCTGCGCTCATTTATCTGCTGAGTGACATTCCTCATGACAGCCAAAGCTGCAGCAACATAGCGGTAGTCACTGCAAGAGACACACAGGGAGAGTTTGAGTCATTCAAGTGTGGTGTCATTTTAACCTAGAGAATTATCCTTTTTTTGCTAAACAGTCATTTTGCTATGAAACACATTTCATTTTCATCCACCATTGAATTCTTGAATCTGAAGGTTGTTGATTAATTTTATATAAGCACACATGTAGTGCCGGCCAGGCAAATCATAGCAGTAAATCAATGCCCAATTATAATCTTTAATTTACTTGATGAAAAATATAAAAGCAAAGAAATTGGTACAAATCACACAGACAACAACAGTCCTTCAAACTAAGGACCAAAACCAGGACCTGTGGTCAGTGATTAAATTAATTGTCACAAAGTCTACTGCCTCAGTTTGATGATCGAGATTTGCATTTACTCCAGAATTTTATGAAGAGTGATAAGAGTAGAGTTTCTGAAAAACAGTCATTTTGATTGTTTACAGCGGTTTTTACTGTTTTTTCCATTTTTTTTCACTAATTTGACAGCCAAAAGCTTGTTTTTTTATGAACACCATTTTATTATATATATAATTTCTAAATCAATACATTTTTACTTCTTATAATAATATTTCAAGAATACAAGTGCATTAAGCGACTTGTCTGAGACACGCAATTTTAATTTTGTACAGAAATTCGTACAGACCGAAAAAACTGTTTCAACGTCCGTTGATGTCGGTTTGATGGATAGAATTGCGTTTTACAATTTCTGGAGATTTTCAGTGCACTGGCCAGACTTCCTGAAGAGCGTGAATTCGGACTTGAGCCATTTGAAACTGTCTTGCCCTCCCACTGCAATTGATGATCCATCTTATTCAGTAGAAGCAACAAATTCAATTCATCTTGAAGAGACAAGTTCACACTTTCAGCATCATTTGACGACCGTTCAATGACTTCTTCTACATCGTTGACTCCAAATAGACGAGACGCTAGAAGTCCTGCGAAATTTAGTGTAGTGTTTGACGGGGCGACAGAAGGATCTTTGAGACTGCCCAAAAAGTTTATGACATCCTTGTTGAATCGCTCTTCAACGCGACACTTCAAATTTTCCATGAGCTTGGTACTAATGTCATTATTCAGGCTAGAGAGCTTGTTGAACATGAATTCTAAAATTGTGTCAGCACTCATCAACATCGCGTCTTCTCGACAGCAAGTTTCCCAGGTTCCATTGCCTTCAGAAGAGTTTTGAGTGTCAAAATCAAATGTCTCAATCATTTCCAGTGCCTTGAATTCGGTTAGTGTCTCGCAGATGGCGTCTTCACATGAAGATGCAGTTCAATCTCGCGTCTGAACTCAGCTTTTACTTTAGATTGAAAGACATTATTTCAAACAGTTGATTTTTTGATGAATTTGACAAGTTTGCGTGATATCTTGAGCAGATCATGGTAAACAATGTCTCCTGCTAATGTATCATCGCTGATCACTTCCAAGTAAGTACCTGCTTCAAAATTGTCCATCTCATCAATATCGTCAATTAAGTCGTCCATCTCAGTACTCTTCTTGTACAATGTGTCACATACTCCAAGGTGCAGACCATAGTTTAAGCAGAACTGTCCGATGACATCGATGTGGCAAATGTATTTGTTATTTACTGCAGTGCCATCCTGAGTAGATCCAACCAAATCCCTCTCCATTGTTATTCCAAAAACGCCATACCGAGAGCAGTGCACAAACCAAATATGCGAACAAGACCCATCGTGATTGTTGTTTTATCGGCGATATCATGAAGGTTGACTCAGAAGTATCGACGTCCTCTCACGGTTGTGTATTCATCCACAGTCATGCTAAACTTTACTCCTCTCTCGAGTTTTCCCTTGATGTCGACAATCATTTTGTTTCTCTTTTCGTCATAATCATCATGCACCAGCTTCATCACATCGCTTTCGTTCGCTGGAAGTTTGAATCCATCCCGTGAGATTGATTGCCATATATACTTGTTTCTAGTGATAGCTCTAATCGATATTCCATCAGTAGCCAGATCGGTGACAATCTCCTTCAGACTCTTTCGCTCCAGGAAATCGGCAATCGTTTTCGTTCACGGGCTCTTCCTTGGATGTACACCCTCCAGCAGGTTTACCTAAATCAATCCCATGCATTTTCAGATGATTCTTCAATGTTGTCGTGGAGTTTCCAGAACATTTGATGATTTTATTGCATCATCCACATTGACCTTAGCAGAGATAAATTATTCAGTGGTTCTTGCGTATATACTCAATACTAGACCGAAATATTATACTAAAGAATAACAGACGCTGGAGCCATTTTTGTTCATAGCCGGTGTTCTGACAAAACGTCCTACTTTATCAAAACATCCTACCGTAGTGCTAATCGATAGCCCTAACCCTAACTCTTACCCTAACCCTAACCCCCCAAAAACCCCTAAAACCCTTCCTTGACCCTACCCATAACTCCTAAAACCTAACACTAATCCAAAGACGGTGGAACTGCACATGCGCAGAAAGGCTCGATAGCACGTCTTGATAGGTAGGATGTTTTGTCAGAACACCGGAACTACTTTTTATATTCTTAATGCCATACTAACGAATATAGAAAAGTGTTTGTTTTTGCACATGTGCAGTTTAAGTGCTGTGTTTGCTTTTTTACCCTTAGTTAAGTGACTGTGTTTCCTGAAAGTCCCATACATGCAAGGGTTAAATTAGCAGAGAACAATCAAATATAAAACAATTATCACAAGAGCTGTGACTGTGTTAAGCAAAGTAATAAAACAATTCCAGTAATAGAAAAAACAATATGGATCAATGCTGCTTGGACCCCAAATAACAGGATCTTTCTGTAAACAATCTCTGACCATGAAAAAGGTAGATAATTCACTTACAGCTAAACAGGAACCAATATTTTTTCGCACCATGAATATAACATTTTCCTTCACATATTTCTTGTTTGTGGGCTTATACACAGTTGCCTTGGGCCACTCCTGATTGGTCAGCATAACTGGCATGTGAGGAGCATGGCACTCCTGATTGGTAAGCATAACTGGCAAGCGAGGAGCATGGCACTTCTGATTGGTGAGAATGGCTGTTACACATGGAGGATGGCATGAATTTGTTAAACTGTTCTCCTGACAGTTTTAAACCCTGGGTCAGACGTGCTGTATAATGCATATCCCAAATTGCAGCCTTTGCAATTTGCCAATTGTGTGGTTTCAAATCACATGTGTGTTTCTGACTGTACACACACAAGCTCCATTTAGAGGCCAAAATTGATTGCCTCAAGAGAACAAAAATATAACAAAAACTTGTTAAATTAGCACTGTAAATGAAGTTATATATTTATTAAAACACTAGATTATAACACTAACACTAGACATTAACTAACACTATTAAGAGCATGCATACAAATTGCAATGAAGCTCATGAAAAATGACATCTATATATTGCCTGGCTGGCCCCATCAGCCTCCTCTCCCGTATCTACTCCCTACTTTTCCCATGCCTCCCAACCTGTATCTCTAGTCCACCCCCAGGAGGCTTGGGCAGTACAGAATTTTTCATACTGTCACACCATCTGTACAGTATACCACAGTATATAGTGTTTTGGCAGTAGTTTCAAAAGCAGTTCTAGCCATGCTTAATTTAGGTGAGCAGGGGATTCCCTCACAATAAATTTCACAGAATGAATACAGAAAATATTACTGTAATACCACCCAAGAGTATGCTACACCGTCCCCAGCTCTCAAAAAAAACTTTAGTAAAAGACGAACTTTGTGTGCCTTGTCTCAGTGTAATCAGGTTTACCAGATCTGTGCCTGTTCAGGCTACCAGATTGTAACCAATAAAATCTACTAGGGGTTTTAGGGGGGGGGTTTATATATATATATGTTATATATATATAACTATGCTGTAGAATAGTGAGAAAATCATCTCACACCCCTAGACTGAAAATCTTTTAAAACTGAAAAGATCTGACAAATTATTTTCAGTTATCATGCTGTCAAGATCAAATGTCTGAAGCTGCCCTTCTCTTTGCTATCACTAGATAGCAAACAACATTTAATCAGGTCCAGATCTTCACCTTTACAATATGTCTGTGAAGGCTGAAAACTTTGATAATTTCCTGATCTTCACCAATACAATTTAGGTATAAAAGATATGTGCAATACTTTTAGTTACTTTGTTCAGAAGACCAAGTGTCTTCTACAGCCACCCTTCCTTTGCTGTCACACAATGTTTTTTTTCAAAATGAATTAAGGTGTAGATCAAGTTTGAAAAAGATCTGTCAAATACTTTTTGAGTTATACTGCTAATGGGAACAAGTGTTTGAAACTGTTCTTTTCTTTGCTATCATTATCCGGCGCTGCTTTAATTTTGGTGCGATCTGTCTCCATGTACACGATCAAGGTATTTTTAATAACAAGAATAACAAAAACAAAAATGGGAAAACAACCATCAGGCTTTGCCTTGAACAGCCAGAGAGCAACAATACAAATGTGCTGGCACAGACCAGGAATGAAGACAGGAGTGCCGGTGACATCAGGACTGGAGACAGGGGCACTGCTTTTCCCATCTGAAGTCCTGTCAATGTCAGCCCCTGTCCTCCAGGTTCTGTCCTTGTCCCCGTCCTCCATCTTCCCAGTTTCATCGCCAACCTTGGCGCTGTCTTCAGTCTCCTGTAATCCGGGGACCCTGGGCAGCCGCCAAATGTGTTGCAACCGGTTCCTGCCATCTAAAAAGGGGTTCCCACCAGGCAGTGGAGCACTGTGGTTGGTCACATCTTGTCAACCATCCAGTTTTTTGTCCTGTTCCGAGGCCAGCACAGGCCATTAATCCAGGTACTGCAAGCAGAATCCAGGAAGTAACAGTCCATGCCATCTCCAACGGGTTGCCCGCAAGGTAGCAGAGCTTTACGCTGTTCTCCATGCCTCAGGAGGGGGGTACTGTCAGGCTTACCTATTAAGTCAGTGTATTCCCCTGGTGATATAAATGGCAAGGAGGATGCAGGTGTGGGGTCACAAGGATTAATAACAAAAAAACCTAAATCAAAGATAGAGAAAACAACCACTGGCTTATACCCTAAACAGCCAGAAACCAACTATATGAAGGATAGAGGACACAGCCGAACATGGGGGCAGGATGCTGGTTAGCTGTGGGCTGCGGGCAGGCAGCAGCAGGGCTCAGACAGAGCAGTCACTGCTGAGGATGGAACCTCGGAAAAGGACTGGCTGAGTGCGCAGCACCCGGAGGAAGCAAGTGTTCTGGAAACCAGGAACAGAGTAAAACGCAGCGAGCACAAGGGGAAGACGCAGACTAAATAGGCAGGCCTCGCACTCAAAATTTGATCTGTTCCAGTTCGTCGGACACAAGATCAGTCTTCAAAATTTGAGCAAAAATCCAATAAATACCTTTTCGGTTATCATGTTGATGAAAAAGGGTCTGTAGCAGTGGCAGTATTGGTATGTATTGTTTTGCAAAATCATAATTTAATGCTGTTGTATAATTGTAGCCGATGACAATTACCCAAAGCAAATTAAATGTCAAGCAAAACGTCATAAGCCAGAGACAGTTATGATGTCTTGTGTTATTTATAAAGTTGAAATAGGGTGAAAAAATTTCAATAATTTTCCAGAAAATTTGCATAAAAATTTTAATTTTGGGAATTTTGGAAATTTAGAATGAATCACCAACTGGTGGTTATTTTGGAGGATGCAGTTTTGTAACTACTTTCAAATTCTACTTTTTACTGCTTACGCCTGCACACGTTTTAGTTTACTCTACTCTATATGAGGAGAATGGCCAAGCTGCAGTAAGTTCATTTTTTGGTATTATTTTAAATATAAAATTAAACTGTAAAAGTGTTAAACTGTAAATGTTCAGAAAACTATGCTGGCCAGCAGCTGATTCAGGACATTTATGTACATTTACTGTCACACTTGCCCCTAGGTTACTAGTCAAGGAATCAAGTCTGCTTTGGGCTGGGTTCAATTAGAGCCCAATCTTATTTAAGCAGAACACTGAGCAGTGCTCATGGCTTGGTTATCATCATTGCTTTTGAAGCATAGGGCTCAGTTGTTTCGTGTTCAGAGTTTGTGGTTATGGGGCTTGGGGTTCATGGTCCTTGTTGACTGGCATTTTACATTGGGGCTTCTGTGTTGTGATCAAAATAAAGCACACACAATTGTGCAAGACAACGTGAGTAATACGAAAAAAGCAATGGATGATTTGGGTGTCGCTAGCTTGTGATACACGAGGGGTTGCTATCGCAATGAAGTGTTAGTGACACTGCTGTCAGTGGGAGAAAAATGTTGGGGCATTTTAAGCATTCGTGACTTGCATATACTCTCTTGGAAGATTTTCAAACGGAACTGCTCAAAAACTCAAAAACTCTTAAAACAAATGAGGTGGAACAGTACATTACGTATGTTTCTAGTAGCCTCAAAGATTTTTTGACATATTTTTTTTTTCATTTGTATGATAGTTTTAAAATTATTGATAATATCCATCCATCCATCCATCCATTATCTTCCGCTGGATCAGCATTATATATTAATAATATATAAAGTACAAATATAAACCTATTACATGTATATTAAAATACTAAATAGAGCTCTTGTATCAGAATCTGTATCTGAATCAGCAGTTGTATCAGAATCGGATCAGAACTGAAAAAATGTGAATCAGCCCACCCCGAGACTTCGCGCCTGTTCCAAGTCCTCCTGTTTTGATCCAGTTCATTCCTACCTTTTGTGCATTAAATGCAATAAAACTACTTTTGTTTATTCACCAGGCCTGCCCCCCAAGTCCTTCATCCCGACGACCACGACACCTGGTCATTGGAAATCTCAAGAAAACTAAACTACAGTGTTTGAGACAGGAGCTTGCAAAAATCGATTGTTTTACATATAGGAGAAATATCTCATCTTTTATATAACATGAGGGATCATCTTCTAAGATTCAATCCATCTTGCTGCAAGTTTGACAGGCTGGATCATGTGAATATTAAGAATGATAATTTGAGTTGTAATAGTATGCTGGTCTATGATGATACATAATTAGCGAATACTTAGAAATATTAGAAGTGGGAGCTCGATGACATCAGAAGCTTTTCCAAAATAAGAACAAAGAATATAGTATACTTAAGTATGAGCAGTGCCCTTGGCAGTGTAACCAGCAGTCTTAATTATCTTCGACCATAAACTAGTAGAAACTGTCAAAAACAGATATTTCAGCATCTACTGTATGGAGCCAAGCGAAGAATGACTAGTTCAGAGTGAAAGTGAAAGATGATAGATTCATCTTGTCTTGAGACATTGACTCTGACTGGGATTTTAGTAGAAGACACCCTTCACCAGTCTCCAAAGGTCTTCGTCTAACATGATCCTAGTGTCAGGTATATGATTACCATATTGTCATTTAAAAAGCACGTGGAGGCCAAAGTAATCAGCATACGATGCATTTGTAACAGTAATGTTATGGTAGTCAACAGACCTCGGGTACTCAATTGGTAGACACCGTCTACATACGAACTGCATGATCGATTCCCCTTCCCAGAAAATTCTTTCAGGGACAGTGGACCTTGGCTCTGTGTTACCATGGGGAAGAATAATTGAGTATCCCTAGAATAGACATTTGTTGCCTATGCTGTTTTGTCCTATTTAGGGTTGTGAGGATCTGGAGCCTTTCCCAGGAACAACATGCACAGGGTATAACCCAGGATGGGTTGCCAACTCATCCCAGGGGACACACACACCATTCACACCTACAAGAACCCAGAGGAAACCCCACAACAGAATGGGGAGAACATTCTAACTCCACACACATAGAGCTGCAAATCATACCCTGGTTTACAGAGGCGTGAGACAACCACACTAACCACAGCACCACCATGACTTTAGTCCATCAGTATGTAAGTTATTTGCATGAATGCATTATGATTACTGTAAGGAAAGACAAATTGACATTTTTCATAGATGTTTTGAATGCATGTTTGCCAAATCTGGTGACTCTCCATGAGCCTGGACTCCTCATCTACTGCAGTGGTTCCCAACCTTTATTTCGCCACGGACCGGTTTAATATCAGAAACTATTTTCACGGCCCGGCCTTTAAGGAGTGGCAGATAAAAATACGTATACGTATTTATACAAATAAATGATACGTATAAAAATGGGGATGTTTTAAAAATATAATAATGGGGAATCTAAAATATAATAATAAACGTAAATCCAGTCTGTATTCGCAGCTTTAACAACAGCATCCTCATAACATCGAGCCAACAACGTAACACGGGTAACATCTTACTAGCTTGTGGGATTATTTTTAGCGGTAACTATCACGTGATTAAAGTTTTTTTTTTTTCTGTGCAGCCCGCGGACCGGTACCACATGACCCACGGCCCGGTACCGGTCCGCGGCCCGGGGGTTGGGGGTCACTGATCTACTGTATAGCATCTGTTGTAGGCAGAGTAGTACAGTGTCAAAAGGTGAAATACATTTTTTAATCAAATGAAGCACACCATTTTCTTTTTAAAAAAAAGCTGCTTAAACTGATTTAGTTGATGTAATTAATGTTAGGTTCTTTCTCACACAGTTCTGAACACATGACATGCAGAATACTCTTCTGCTTCAAAACTTTGCACCCCCAAAGACAGTCCATGTGTGAACTGATCCAGACTTGTTTGGTAAAAAAAAGCATATACCCAGGTATTCTCTAGGATGGTTTGAAAAATTACACCCACAATTTTTATGAAATTCCAGCTAAATTCGTGGCTATAAATAAGACCTCCTACATTTGCACATCCATAAAAACATTATGAAAATAAGTCTTACCAAAATTGGTCTGCATATGTTTGGCATACCTGTGCTCTTGGACGGTGTACTTCAGCAGCTCCGCCAGCTGCAGTGGATATTTGCAGATCTTCTGAATTGGTGTTAACAGAAAACCATCAATGGCTATGTCAATCATTTGCTGCAGGAGACGACAGGCTTCAAAGAAGTGCTGGTATCGGCTATCCCTCATTAGCTTGGACAGCTCCATGCATGCATCCAGGTGATTGTTGCAGTATTCAGAGTAAATCCAGAATCCATCTTGCTGCAGAACAAGAGACAACACTCAGCATATCATCTGGAGAACCTGTGTATGCATGATCCTTTATTGGATTACTGGTTGATAATTATTGCTAGCTGATGTTGTGACAGAGATGTCATCATATCTGGAATTCAAGTAACCAGCACAAGTCATTTGAACAGGAAAAATGAAAACTCAAAAAAGTTATTATGCTAGGTTATAAAAATTTCATATATATATAGTAGTGACTTCTCGACCACTTTTTAATTCTCCTAGACTTAGGTGATACTTTTACTGCTAAGGGGCTTTTGTGAATTTGTGAATTTAGGACTGACACGGCCGTAATTTTTAGAAGTTTCTCCTAAATTGGCAAGTTAGAAATTACTTTTAGCCTCACAACCATGCTTGAATTTGGGATAATGATAAAAGTTACTAAGTAAGTATTATGACTAAGATATAAATATTTATATATTTTTATGTATATATATTTAAATGTATAACTTGCGGTATTGAATTTGAATGCTTGCTATGTCATTATAAAGCTAAGAGTGTCTACCAACTGAACAACTACTGAGGAAAAAAGAACATAGAAATCTGCAGTAACTGAAACTGCAAAACACTTCCAAACAACTTATAATGCTCACAATCTGCGTCAATTTCATTCTGATAGCACAGTTTCCATTAGGTAGGTCCTGAATACATAATAATAAATAAATAATAAATTACTGCAAAGGTTTTCACATATTTTATTATCTTTACACAAAAATGAAAACTCACATGTTCTAGGAAGCAAGGCCCGATTTCACTGAGATGTGGTTCCTCTGTGTTATATTGCTTCTCCAAATCTCGAACAAACCCCATTTGAAATCTGTAGATATCTTCAATATTCCCAAATATGACTTTAAGCTGTTCATCACTGAACATATCTCTTCTTTTTTTGCACTGTTTCAGATAGCCCTGAAATTAAAACAAACTTAAAAAGTTCCAGGCTACAACAAAAGAAGTCCACAATAACATTAGTAACTCTAATACAAAGAGAGTTAGTACCATACAAAGAAAAATAAAACACAAACTAACAAAATGTTTTTTTTTCCTCTGTCCAAGGGTTTTGCTAAAATATTTCAAATTATTAATGAAAAACAATGAAGTTAATTAAATGCATCAAGTACACTTAAATAGCTAGTTAAGCATATAACGGTAATAACACATTTCTAATGCTTACTAAGTTTTACTATGTATAATACAAACTGCCAACAAAAATTAAAATGAGGAAATGATCTTGGTTGAAATACTTTAAAACATCTTTAAAAACCTACCATCACGGGAAGACCATTTAACGAAATGTAAATGGAGAGTGTGGAAAGTGCCTAGCATTATTCTGAGACCCAAATGGATGAAAAGGTACAAAGAAAGTGTTTACAATATGGGCAGTATACTATCTTCAAACAATTTTAGTCAGTCACATGAGTATAACAGAAATCGTTGAGCACGCCAATCATTTATGTAGATATTTTTAACTGTTGGGGCAGCATGGTGGTTAGCGCTGCTGCCTGGGTTCAGGTCCTGGGTTCAGTCCCAAGGCTGGGTGTAGGACTTTTCTGTGTGATGTTCGCTTGCTCTTCCTGTGTTCACATGAGTTTCCAGCAGGGGCTCCAGTTTCCTCCCACAGTCCGAAAGTGTGCACAATAGGTTAATTTGTGACTCTAAGTTGGCCCCTCGAATGTGTGTGCTGGTGACTGCCTACACCCATTTGTTCCCAGGATAGACTACAGTCCCCTCCACAACCCTAGTTGGGATTAAGCAGTTATGATGATGGATGATTTTTTAACTGTATTTGTATTGGCCTGTCTCTTATCTGCCCTAAACCAAATAAACCAGTCAAAAAAATCATTTGATAAAAATATATTTTTAAATGCCATAGAAATTTAGAATTTTGCCTTTATGTTTCGTGATGTTCAAATATTGCATTAGAACATAAAAAATTCACAAACGAGAGGAAGCCATTCGGCCCATCAAGCTTGCTTGGGGAGAACTTAACTAATAGCTCAGAGCTGATAAAATCTTATCTAGCTCTGATTTAAAGGAACCCAGGGTTTTAGCTTGCGCTACACTAACAGGAAGACTATTCCATA